>RJVU01039986.1:1247596-1258828 GCA_003731715.1 Anabarilius grahami | reverse complement strand
CTTATTCCTCGTCTGGGATCATGTAGAGCTCTTTGAAGCTGCACTGAAACTGACATTTGGACCTTCAACCCGTTGAACCCCAGTGAAGTCCACTATATGGAGAAAAATCCTGGAATGTTTTCCTCAAAAACCTTCATTTGTTTTCGACTGAAGAAAGAAAGACATGAACATCTTGGATGAGTAAATTATCAGGAAATTTGAATTCTGAAGTGAACTAATCCTTTAAGTCACACAAATGTGTCTCTGGTTGTATGTTTTATAGTTTCCATGTTGTAGTAACATCATAATTGTCCCACATGCTGTAAACAACCAGTTTATTTATTCTAGCAGACAAACAGTAAGGGAAACAAAGGAAAAGTGAGAAAATGAGAAAAGAAATAAAGGAAGGGTTGAGGTGATGCCCTCTTCTCTAGCAGGACAGCTCTTTCCTGGAATGAATTACGCTCTGGGAAACAATAAATAAAAATAAATAAATAAGCCGAGGCTGCGCGCAAAGAAGCATTAGTAATTTTCCAAATGCTGCGCACACATAGTTATGAATAATGGAGGCCTGCTAAAAGTCGTGTGCACTCGGGTAAGCACTGGTTAGGGAATGCACATTAGCCCAGCTGCTCGTAAATAACGGGAGCGAGGTGGTAACGGGGTTGACTCCGGAGCACTGGAGCGCTGGGCAGAATGTTAACTAGCTGTTTCACTCACTCTCTCTCCACTGTGGCTGTTCGGAGATCAGATTGTAGATGGTTATTAATGATCGATGGAAGAGTTTGTGTGTTTTATTAGCTTTGTTCTGTACATCGGTGTTTTCAGTCTGCTGGGCGGCCAATTCATCACCCAGCCCTGTTCTCCAGCGATCCCAGCCTTCGCATTCAGTCGTCTCTCTCTCATATGTGTTCTTCCTCACCATTCTTTTGCTCATCTTTCTTTCTGACCTACACTCTCAGGTCACACACCCTCCTTACTGACCTCTCGAACACACACACACACACACACTCTTCGACTAAGATTAAACTCGCCGTAGGGAGTTCACAAGTCTAATCAAGACAGTTTCAGCTCTCTCTAAATACTACTTAAACAAAAAATGTTTGGGATAATTAAGATTTTATTTTTATGTTTTTGAAAGAAGTCTCTTCTGCTCATCAAGGCTGCATTTATTTGATCAAAAATACGGTAAAAACATTAACATTGTGAAATATTGTTACAATTTAAAAAACTTTTTTCTGTGTGAATATATGTTAAAATGTAATTTATTCCAGTGATCAAAGCTGAAATTTCAGCATCATTACTGCAGTCACATGATCCTACTATATTAAAATGCTGATTTGCTGCTCAAGAAACATTTCTGATTATTATCAATGTTGAAAACGGTTTGGAACCGCGATACACTAACATTCAAAATATGATTTACCCTAATTAACACATTAACTTTCATTCATAATCATTTATAATCATTCAACTTTCTAAAAAATACTGAAAATACTGTATCATGGTTTTCATGAAAATATTAACTCTTTCCCTGCCAGCATTTTTGATAATTTTCACAAAACTTTCATGACCCCCAAACATTTTTTTTGTATGAAGATCTGAACATGCAATATATCAAAAAAGAACAGAGCATCTGCTTTAAAAAACAAAATACTAACAAAACAGAAAAGCCGGAAAATTCTGTCAGCGGCAGGGAAAGAGTTAAGCTGCAAAAAGCATTACATTTTAAAATATAAAAATATAGAAAACTATATAGAAAATATTTGGAAACACTTTGGTACGAGGAACACATATTCACTATTAAAGGGTTAATTCACCCAAAAATGAAAATTCTGTCATTATTTACTCACCCTCATGTCGTTCCACACCTGTAAGACCTTTGTTCATCTTCAGAACACAAATTAAGATGTTTTTGATGAAATCCGAGAGCTATATGACTCATCCATAGACAGCAATATAATCAACACTTTCAAGGTCCAGAAAGGTACTAAAGACATCATTAAAACAGTCATGTGACTGCAGTGGTTCAATCTTAATGTTATGAAGAGACGAGAATACTTTTTGTGCACAAAAACAAAACAAAAATAACTTTATTCAACAATCTCTTCTCTTCTGTGTCATTCTCACACGTTGTTACGTCCAGCGCTTCCAGGTTCTCCATCAAAACGCCGACTCATTATTGGCTGGCTTCTGAGTCAGCATCACACGCATGCATCGTGCTGATCACGTGATCAGCTTTGGCCAATACTGAGCTGGCATTTGGACGTAAACACGGAAGCCTTCACTGTGTTACTGCGTCACCTGTATAAGGATAATGACAGGGAAGAGAAGAGATTGTTGAATGAAGTCATTATTTTTGTTTTGTTTTTGTGCACAAAAAGTATTCTCGTCTCTTCATAACATTAAGGGTGAACCACTGCAGTCACATGACTGTTTTAACAGTGTCTTTAGTACCTTTCTGGACCTTGAAAGTGTTGATTATATTGCTGTCTATGGACGAGTCATATACCTCTCAGATTTCATCAAAAATATCTTTGATGAATCTTTGATGAATTTGTGTTCTGAAGATGAACGAAGGTCTTACAGGTTTGTAACGACATGAGGGTAAGTAATTAATGACAGAATTTAAATTTTTGGGTGAATTAACCCTTTAACTATGGCTTTAGCCTCAATAAACTCTTAATTTGCTGCTTATTAATAGTTTGTAAGGTAGTTGTTGTAGCATTTAAGTTTAGGTATGGGGTAGGAATGAAGTATTAATTAATAAAAACAAGACATGAGGGAATAGTGTCATGTTTTAAAAAGAACACTTTCAACAAGTTTTCTTAGACTTCTCAAAGACTCAGAATGGTGTTCCATCCTTGGCCTGAAAAAGTGAAGTATTGTGATGTAAAATATGGCAATATTTGACCCAATCCTCTAAATTCATTGGACTCATTGGAAAAATATTCCTCTACCTACATTTTTGCAAAATGAACTTTTGAAATGAACACTAGAGGCAGTAAAACAGCAGCACTTTTATTCTTTTTCATATAAAATTATGATTACAGGAGCAGATTACCGATTAATAAAGACTTATTTTTTGCACAGTTTCTTGCACAATACTGTATTATGATCTCAAAACACTTTTACCGTAGTGCAGGGGTCTCAAACTCAAATTGGCTGGGGGCCGTTGCTGTGATTTACACCTTATAGGAGAGCCATTTTAACATTCAAGCACAAGAAAGCGCAAAATGTCAGAAAATTTCCTTTCCTTTGCATTATTTCTCTTTTACTTCAAATTTCATTACTAAAATATTTTTGCCATACTTCACAAAAAATGTAAACAGCAGTGTCTCTATCATTGTTACATACAGTATTAGTTTTTAACAGATAGTGCAAATATTTTCTCGCGACTTGCGTGAGTGCTTTTCCTGTAATTTTGGCAAACGCGCTCATAATAGAAGCGACGCGCATGCGGTGCGGCGCACTCGTTTTTCCAGCTGCGCCTATGCTGTGGTGAGATGGAAAAAATGGCCCGAGGGCCGGCAGTTTGAGACCACTGCCATAGTGCATGATTTGTAAATAAAAACATTTTGACGTTTGCATCAGATAACCAGCTCTTTATGTTTGTCTTCTCTGGCGTAGTAAACTTGCTCGGCAGCTCAGCTGATACAGCAGTGCAGTTGTGATGTGAAGCGCTGGGAAACAGTCATGATACAAGAGCTCACAAACTTTAAGAAGCAAGCTAAAATGGCATGGTTGCTTCAGCAAATGTGTTTTATGTCATGTTTGCTTTTGTTAACACGGACAGGTATATTTAGGGTTTAGTGTAAATTGATTTTAAACATGATAAAGTGTTAAAGGATTAGTCCACTTTTAAATTCAATTTTCCTGATAATTTACTCACCCCCATGTCATCCAAGATGTTCATGTCTTTCTTTCGTCAGTCGAAAAGAAATTAAGGTTTTTGATGAAAACATTCCAGGATTTTTCTCCTTATAGTGGACTTCAATGGCCTCCAAACGGTTGAATGTCAAAATGTCAGTTTCAGTGCAGCTTCAAAGGGCTTTAAACAATACCAGACGAGGAATAAGAGTCTTATCTAGCGAAACGATCGGTCATTTTCGAAAAAATACAACTGTATATGCTTTTTAAACACAAGTTATCTCCTTGCACGTGCTTCTGCTTTCCGTATTCTCCAAAACGCTTACGCTGTATGTCCTACGCCTTCCCTATTCTACTTACGGAACGAACGCGGTGCCAGTTTAGTTTTTTTCCATAAGTAGAATAGGGAAGGCGTAGGACATATGACTTTTAGCGCCATTCAATCCAGAACTGCTGCGATACGTACAACAACCTACGTATTAAAACATTGCCAGATTCACGTTCATATGTTTTGGATAAAACGGTATTCATTTTTAGCACCACCCACAGGACATTTCCCTTTGAAACTATTGCGAAGCGTGCAAGAAGCAATGTAATATCATTTTGCAGAAATGTCGCCACAGGTAAGTTTTTCCAATGAACCTGGGTTGTCTAAATCTTCTATATATATACTATATATTTTAAATTCATCTTGTGTTCTTGAGCCATGAACCTGCTAAGTAACCTAAGAGGATTCTGGGAAGGTGACACACATTTGTCAGCTGTTGAAGTGGGCCACATATTGAGTACAGGGACAATCTCTCTTTCTTCCTTTTGGAGAGTCAAGTCAAGTCAAGTCAAATTTATTTATATAGCGCTTTTTACAATTGGTAATTGTTTCAAAGCAGCTTTACATATTAGAAGCACAGAAAAAAGATAAGTGGTTAAAAATAAGCTGTACAAGCAAGCGTGGTAATATGTAACATATACAAGATGGTGCTACATTAAGCCAATGTCGGCTGACTCCCAGGGGTGGAAAAAAACCCCTAGGAGAAAAACCCAGTGTGGTAACACTGGGAAAAAAGTCCTAGGAGGGAAAAAACCCCTTGGAAGATATATATAATATATGTAAATGGATATGGAGATCAAAATCTGAATTATACAGATTTATTATAGGGATTAAAAATAGATTATATAAATATAAATATATGTAAGCGGATACGGAGATTAAAAATCTGAATTATAGATGCAGCCAGAACTGGATCTGTAGGCCCATTGTCTCCTGGGCCACGTTGTAGTCAGGTCCAGGCACAGGTTCTCCATTCGATCTGGATACGGCCTGGGTCCAGCACCCGGCAAACCTCAGGATAAGCAGAGAGACTGATATTAGCGTAGATGCCATTCTTATTCTGATCTACAGGTATATCTAGTGTTATAGGAGAGCAGAAGAATATCTGTCCCCAGTGCCATCACCCCGTTTTTGAGAGAAGCACACATGTTGGCAGATAGAGTGTTGCTGATTGTACTTTGCTTGACATTATGTGTGAGGAGTGAAAGGCAGTGAGAGGGAGAAGTGATGTTATTGTTGCCCTTCAAAGACAGCCATGTGCTATTTGAGAGCACTTCAAGGGATAGTTCACCCAAAAAATGAAAATGCTGTCATTGTTTACTCACGCTCATGTCTCTCCAAACCTGTGTGCATTTCTTTCTTCTGCAGAACAAAAAAGAAGATATTTTGAATAATGTTGGTAGCCAAACAGTTTTGGTTCCCATTGACATCCATTGTATGGAAGAAAAAATAGAATGGAAGTCTTTGGGAACTAAAACTGTTTGGCTACCAACATTGTTCAAAATATGTTCCACAGAAGGAAGAATGACATGAGGGTGAGTAATTGATAGAATTAGGATTTCTATCCCTTAAAGGTTGATTATGATTTCACTTTTTTAAACTTATAATGTTGCTGTTTGAGCATAAACAACACCTGAAAAGTTACGCTGCTCAAAGTTCAATGCAAAGGGAGATAATTTATTTTAAAGAATTCTCTTTTTAAGGACTACAACGAGCTCCTTCTTAGGTTAGTGACATCACAAACCCTCAAATTTACATAAACCCCACCCCTGAGAACACGCAACAAAGGGGGCGGGGCCATGTTGGGCTGCTTTAGAGAAGAGGAAGAGTTGTTGTAGTAGAGTGTTGTTGTCATGCCGTTATTGTACGCCGGACTGCTTCACAAACGAGGGTCAATTCAACATTGGATTTGCACAAAAGATTAACATGATGGCACATGCTAGTCGAGGAGTTGAATCAACTCCACAGCAACTACAACCGAGAAGAAGTAACAATAGGAGTAATATGTGGGACGAAGGTTGTGTGTAGCACCTACAGCTCTGCATGTCCTTCCAATAAGCATACAGACACACACACACACCCAGAAGCTACAGTAAGTTCTGAGTCTGTCTTGTGCTTATAGCAGTGGTCAGTTTGCAGTTTGCTCTTGGTAAATTTGAAACTTGAGTCTGAAATGTTGGCAGTGAAACTCAACAGCTCTGAGGTCTTCCTGGAGATACGTCTGCCCTGCTTCCCTCCCGCTCTCACTGAGGGGACTGCCCTCAACAGCTGCTTGACCTAGTCTACTTTTTACACTTGTCCTGTCCTCCTGAGCTAGAGAGACCTTCTTCCTGCTTTCATGGATTTGATTTAGATGGCGATGGTTCTCTGACACTGGGATTTACAGAAGATGGACAACATCTACACTGTAAACAAAACATTTGGTGAAGAAGCAAAAAAGTGTAAGATATTAAGGTCCAGATTACGAGTCATCAGTTTTACTTCAGTAACATTCATACGTAACAAATTTGCATCATCCCAGCCTATGGTCTTCATTGGCTGCCTGCAAAGAATGTCTACTTCGACCAGCCCTCAAATACTGTAGTTGTGTACGTGTCAAGAAGACAATGTTTTCTGCATTGCAAAGGCAAATAGTCTTTGTATACACTTCCAAAGGAAGAGTCAGTGGTTGAAATTACTGCAGCGACACAACAGCAGTATAACCTTTTGTTGTGTTTTCGTCATTTTACTGATGATTGCTTTTCAAATCTCAGTGAGGTCAATGTGGGATTTGCAAAACGCTTATCCATTAAAGATGGGACAGTACCCAGTTTATTTGGACCAGCTTGCTCCTCTGAATCACAACCTGTAAGTGTGATTAATTATTGATGTATATATTTTCGGTAACACTTTATTTTAGGGTCTTTTATGTAGTTGCTTATTAGCATGCATATTTCTAGAATATTGGCTATTTATTAGTACTTATTAAGCACATATTAATGCCTTATTCTGCATGGCCTTATTCTACATTCTTAATCCTACCCAATACCTCAAATTAACAACTACTATTAGTTAACAACTAACTAATACTAACTATTAATAAGCAGTAAATTAGTAGTTTGAGGGAAAAGTTGTAGTTAATACTTTATATGTGTTCCCTATACTAAAGTGTTACCATATTTTCTTCCAAGTGTTCAAAATCCGTAGTTTTGTGTTTTTTATTTTATACACCCAGTGCAATGTTTCATTGTCGGACTCGCTCTCGAAATATGTTAATGGTTACAATGAGTACAATCGCTGAGGATTTAAGAAGCCTCCAGAGCTGAAATTCAGATAAGGTAATGGGCGTTTAGTTTCTGACACGCTCTGTAAACAGACACAACAGACTGGGCCGTCTGGCCAATCAGAGCATAGTAGCTCGCAGAAAGGCGGGGCTTAGAGAGACTGAATCATCGGACAAGTTATTTTCAGACTGTTTGAGAAATGAGGTGACGTGCTTTGTATTTTATTAGAAACTTAATGTTTTTTTTTACCTTGAATGCATGTAAACCTGTTGTAGGAGTCTCCAAAACAAAATTAGGAACCTTTAAAATAGCATAATTGGGTCACTTAAAAAAATGAATGTCAGGATTTTCTAAAGACACGTAGTGAGAAATTAGCAACGAAAAGGCGTGGACACAGTTATTTTTCCAATTTTTCCAATATTTATGGGAGGAGATAATAAAAATGAATCATGCAAGGTGGTGTACTAAGGTCTGCGCTAGTCAATTTACTGGTATTTGCAGCATTATTTAATGCCCCAAAAAGCATGTCTTAACCTGTATTGCACCTGTGTTGTTAGTAGATCAGTTTTCTCATCATATACATTGCGCATCACCTAATTTCTCACAGTGTCTGAAACGGCTCAATCAAAGATTCGGTCTCTCTAAACCCCGCCTTTCCGAGAACCTACTCTGCTCTGATTGGTCAGATGACCCAGTCTGTTGTGATTGGTCAACCGCAGCGCGTGTCTAAAATGAAACGCCTATTATCTGAATTTCAGCTCTGCATAGTTATACAAACAGTAACGATGGCGTCAGTTTTACCATATCAATTCGAGTAACAGTCTTTCATCATTTTGAAGTGCGTCAAAGTGGATTTGCTTTGGCAGAAAACTGCGTCTGCGTTCTCGACATGAACAACACGAACCAAACTCTTACAGTCTCAGATACAACTACAGTATTTGAGGGCGGGGCAAAGGAGAGGCTGTTTAGCCAATGAAGACCATAGGCTGGCATTATGCAAATTAGTTACAAACCTATGTAGACTGTATTTACTGACGACTCGTTTCAGGCAGTTCAGAATCGCTTTGTTTTGGGAGACAATGACTCCATTTATAATCCTCTTTGAAACTTTGCAGACCTCTTACATTCACAAGCAGCTCTATTACACATGATGCATGAAAGGAAATATCCAAAAAAGCTTAAAGTTTAAGTTTCTTTTCTATACCATCTGCTCTGTTAAATTTGTGATGAAAGCAGGAAAAAAAAAACTTGCCAATGGGGTAAGAAAATAAACATTATGGAATCATTTCACTGTGTATTTGAATGCTACAGCTGAATATAGTTTAGAATCAAAACCTCCCATGATATTCTGAAGTTGAGCTGTTATCAGATGTGAGCTGCGCATTCAGTGCCATTAACATAAAGCCATTCCGCCCCCTCTCACTGAATCATATTAGACAAATAAGATCACTCACCCAAATGCAAAGCACTCGCTCGGGTATTAATTACCAAAATAAGACTACGGCTGTGTCCCAGTGGGCACACTATCTTTTCAAAAATAGTATGCAAGATTAGAATTAGTGCATCCCAGTTCATAGCATGTTAAAAACACGATGCCAATCCTGAAGAGGAAGAGTTTGTGATTGTGTTTTAAGTTTATCAAATGTAGACAAACAAGTTTTTTTTAAACTATTTAAACTATTTTTAAACTTTGCATATTTTTTTCAGCTGCATTCAGTATGGGACTGTACTGTTAGATTCATAGATTAAGTAGGATACAGACTTTTCTTCTGGTGTTTTGTTTGACTAGTCAACTAGTTGCATCATTTCTGTTTAAATGTAAATGAATCTAGTTGTGGTGCACATCCCTAGTGTGAATGCAAAGAGATCTGGATCCTTTTTCACTTGGTTTACATTTTGGTCAACTTAAAAAGGTACGAGTTTGATTCTTGTGTTGTAGAGGTATGTTAATTGTGATGCAGCTTGTGAGGGGAAAAAAGCTTAACTCTTTTCCCCCCAACGTTTTTATTTTAGAAGATTGTATATTTGTATAGATGCATAACAGCGCCCCCTACAGCGTGGTGAAAGAGTTAAGGTTAATAAAAGTAATTTGTGTTTTGTCAGTGCTTGTCTGTTATTCGTCCTCATTAGGCTCTCTGTGGAGCTAGAAGTGTTATAATGCTCTAAAATCCTTGCATTAATATTCATGTAGCTGTGAGTGTTTACTGTATATCTGGTTACTTAACAGAGATCACTTTCCATCAAGCCGCACTTAATCTACAGCTTGTGCTCATATTGGAGGAAGACAACACTTTATATGCTGACTGTCAACATTATCCTTCATTGATCTAGTCATTGATGTTTTTGTTTCTTTTTCATCTCAAAGAGCATTGCAGTACTTGCCGATCACAAACAAATCTTGCTCGATATAAAAAATATGCTGTTACTGCAATAATATGCCTTAGTAAGATGATATTTAAATGCTTAGTTTTATGATCAAATCTCTGTAGTTTTAAAACATATAATGCAATACGACAGTTGAGAGATGTACAAATATTCCTGATTTTTCTAAAAAATGAATTAACTGCAATGATGAATTGTCGCAGTCATTAAGTGTTCAATTTGAAATATTACCAACAATATAAATGTTATTCTTGCGTTTACTTTCTAAAAATCAGTAAAGATTTCAAAAGACACGTGAACCACGACCTGAACTTTTGCAGTTATACTACATTCTAAAAAAAAAGAGTGAATTATCAGGCAAAGGGCGTGAAGAGGATTGGGTATAAAAGGATTTTCAGCAAAATTTTGATCATGTTGATAATTTAAAAGCTATAGAAATTTATGTATCAAATATGATATTGAAGCTCGTTTCCAACACGGAATAAAAAAAAGATAATTGCGACATTTTATTTCACAATTGTGACTTTTTTTTTTGCTCAGAATTGCGTGATGTAAACTTACAATTCTGACTCCTTTTTTTGCATTTCTGACTTTATAACTCGCAATTGCAAATTTATCTCACGCAATTCTGACTTTATATCTCGCAATTCAGACTTCATAACTCGCAATTCTGACTATATAATTTGTAATTCTGACTTTATAACTCGCAATTCTGACTTTATAACACGCAATTCAGACTTTATAACTCGCAATTCAGACTTCATAACTTGCAATTCTGACTTTATAACACGCAATTCAGACTTTATAACTCGCAATTCAGACTTTATAACTCGCAATTCAGACTTCATAACTCGCAATTCAGACTTCATAACTCGCAATTCTGACTATATAATTTGTAATTCTGACTTTATAACTCGCAATTCTGACTTTATAACTCGCAATTCTGACTTTATATCTCGCAATTCTGACTTTATAACTTGCTATTCTGACTATATAATTTGTAATTCTGACTTTATAACTCGCAATTCTGACTTTATAACTCGCAATTCAGACTTTATAACTCGCAATTCAGACTTTATAACTCGCAATTCAGACTTCATAACTCGCAATTCTGACTATATAATTTGTAATTCTGACTTTATAACTTGCAATTCTGACTTTATAACTCGCAATTCAGACTTTATAACTCGCAATTCAGACTTTATAACTCGCAATTCAGACTTTATAACTCGCAATTCAGACTTCATAACTCGCGATTCTGACTTTATATCTCGCAATTCAGACTTTATAACTCGCAATTCTGACTTTATATCTCGCAATTCTGACTTTATAACTTGCTATTCTGACTATATAATTTGTAATTCTGACTTTATAACCCGCAATTCTGACTATAACACGCAATTCAGACTT
>RJVU01039986.1:1209184-1246463 GCA_003731715.1 Anabarilius grahami | reverse complement strand
GCAATTCTGACTTTATAACTTGCAATTCAGACTTTATAACTCTCAATTCTGACTTTATAACTTGCAATTCAGACTTCATAACTCGCAATTCTGACTTTATATCTTGCAATTCTGACTTTATAACTCACAATTCTGACTTTATAACTCGCAATTCTGACTTTATAACTTGCAATTCAGACTTTATAACTCTCAATTCTGACTTTATAACTTGCAATTCAGACTTCATAACTCGCAATTCTGACTTTATAACTCGCAATTCTGACTTTATATCTTGCAATTCTGACTTTATGACTTGCTATTCTGACTTTATAACTCGCAATTCTGACTTTATAACTTGCTATTCTGACTATATAATTTGTAATTCTGACTTTATAACTCGCAATTCTGACTTTATATCTTGAAATTCTGACTGTATAATTTGCAATTCTGACTTTATAACTCGCAATCGTGACTATATCTCGCAGTTCTGGCTTTATGACGCAATACTGTGGAAAAAAAAAAGAGAAATGTGAGATAAAAAGTCACAATTACCTTTTTTATTTTTTTATTCAGTGGTGGAAACAAGCTTTCATAGTAGGCTTTATAGGGTTAAAGTGTTTTGTTTTTTTCATTATTTCACTTTTAAATTTCTATAAATATCCAAACAGAAGCTCAGTTCAAGTGTCACAAACCCAGTCGACATTCAATATCTTAAAGTAGTGTGTTTGTAAAGAAGAGTCTATGTTCCTCACCTCAGTTTTGCTTTCATGGCTGTCAGGGAATAAAGAGTCATTCACACATGTTCAGGAGGAGCAGTGGAGCTCACAGCTTGTCAGAGCGCTGTGTTTGTTCACTGATGTGTAAGTGTGCTGGACGTGAAACATGGCCTCTGTCACACTGCCCTTTCCAAAGCTGTCAACCCCCCTTCAGCCTCTCGTGCAAGCATATGTGTGTATGATGTGTGTGTGTGTGTGTTGTATTTGTTTACACCCTGAGCTCCCAGAAAAACAGCCTAGTTATGTTTGTTTAAGTGTTGGCATGTGCAAGGAGCTTTGTATGGAAGCTTGTTTCCACCATGAAATAAAACCATTTAAAAGATAATCTCGCAATTCTGACTTTTCTCTGTTTTTCCTTGCAATTCTGAGAATATAAGGGATATAAACGTGCAATTCTGACTTTATAAGACGCAATTGTGAGTTTATATCACGCAATTCAGACTCTATAACACGCAATTGTGTTTATATCACACAATTCGGACTTTATAACAAGCTATTGCGAGTTTATATCTCGCAATTCTGACTATTACTCGAAAATGCGCATTTATATCACGTAATTCTGAATTTATAACACGCAATTGCGAGTTTATATCATGTAATTTGGACTTTATAATGCAATCGTGAGTTCATATCTCTTAATTCTGACTTTAAAAGGCGCAATTGTGAGTTTATATCACAATTCAGACTCTATAATGCAATTGTGAGTTTATATCTCACAACTCTGACTATAACTTGCAAATGCACGTTTATATCATGTAATTCGTATTTTATAATGCAATTGCAAGTTCATATCACTTAATTCTGACTTTATATCATGCAATTGTGAGTTTATATCACACAATTCTGACTTTACATCATTCAATTGCAAGTTTACATCATGCAATTCTGAGAAAAAAAGTCAGAATTCTGAGATAAAAAGTCACAATTACCTTTTTTTATTTTTTATTCAGTGGTGGAAACAAGCTTCCATAGCTTTCAGAGATGTGTTTGTTGGCTTTTTGTGTGCCTGCAAAAACTACAAATTGTGTCCTGTTAAATCAAATATTTACACAAATCTAAACCAAACACATGTTAAAGCAGTGCTCTTTTGTCACCAAACCTCAGCTCACCATCTGAAATAACACTACATATGGAAATAGTGTGAAGGATGACTTCACTTTAAATGCATGAGTCGTCTTTGGGATGCTTTCTCCTCATTGCATCATGTGTTCGTGCTTGTTTAGCATGCAACATGGCTGTGTTCACTTAAACACCTCAGCCAGAGAGTGAGGAAAAAAACCAACTAGTGCAATAAAGCTTCTTATCATTTTAATTAGGAAAGCTGCTGGGCCGTAGCGCTTCTGCAGTGACTCCAGTAGACTGATGCCTTCGCTGCCACTGCGTTTATGCAGCGGTTCATATTAGTGTTCGCACAATTACTCATTTTACTATTCGTCCAGAAAAGTTGTCATGTAGTTGCCGGGTCATTGTTTACTTCATGTCAATGACTCACAACATGCCGTGCAGAATCTGAGGTCTTTACCGTTCAACGTTGTTTACAAGGTTTTGTTTTCTTCAAAGCAATATGAAGTACTGTTGTATTGTAATTCTGTACTACCCAGTGCAATACTGCAGAAATAGAAACCAAACAATGTTGTTTATCGTTTGACGTTTAGGACAAAAACTCTTTTTCGTGGAAGAGGTAGCTTTCAGCTGTTGTTGTTTTATGATATTCCAGCTGGTTAGGACACAGTGATATTCATATCCACATGGCTCATCAACACCATCCTTCTTTTGCAAAGAAAACCCCTGACATGAGGATTTAATACTTTCTGTGACCTTTGATCCCTCCCCAGGGGCATTACGGATTCTTAAAGAGGATGAAAACCTCTGTAAATTCTCTCCCCTCACACACCAACAGCTTATCTATCCCCATGTCAAACATGTTCCTGGTTCATTTCCATGAGAAGGAAGCTGTGCCGCTGTGACCAAATTACACCTTGCGTTTGCGGATAGGGTTATTTTAAAGAGGGACGGGGCGAGTGTAAATACACTCTTACTGCTGTTAACACCCAGCCGCTTTTCCCCACCGCCCCCATCCCTCGCTCTCTCTCTCCGTCTCCTTCCACCCACCCGCTTCTCCTTCACCTCACCCCAGCCTATCAGTGTGGAGCAGTGGTCTGTGAAGAAATTCCCAATATCTAAATTTACACACTGTATCAATCTTGTTTAATAGACTGGAAAGCTTATTGCTCCAGTGCTGGGCGGCAAGAGAGGGCAGCGCTGATAAATTGTGCCGTCCCTGCGACAGCCGCCCATGATGTATAATGAAATATTTATGATTTATCCCAGCTAATAAACTGAAATGAAGAGCCTGATGTATGGGAACAGATGGGCCCTCTATTGATGCCTTGCTCCTCGCTGGAGATGGAGAGAGAGAGGGATAAGGGAGAGAGTCGAAGAGGAAAAAAATATGAAATGCTGTACGTTTTAGAGCTTTATTGAGAATTACAGAAAAGGCGGTTGTTTTATATGTGCACTTCGTATACAAAAATCTTTGTTGTGCCAACTGATACATATTGGACTTATACTGACACCTATCAGCATGCAAAAGTTTTCAGTTATGGATGCCACTGTAGAAATGCGCTATTCACATCAGCCATGATTCATTTATTCCTTTTGGAGATACCACCATATCGGTATCGGCCAAAATGTTCATATCGGTGCATCCCTAATTCCTTTATAACATTAGTCTATTTATTTATTTATTTTCAGTTACGGATACCACTGTAGAAATGCGCTATTCACATCAGCCATGATTTATTTATTCCTTTTACAGATGCACGATATATCGGCCACCATATCGGTATCGGCCGATATATGTTCATTTTTTAATGTTATCGTTATCAGCCCAATAAGAAAATTTGGCCGATATATCAAAGACGATAAATAATGGATTATTTCCTTCAGCTGAGACACTTCAGATGCGCACTGTTCACCATGATGGCTTGAATTGCTTGAATATGATTGGAGTCTCTTCAAAAAGGAAAATACAGTTAAGTTCAATATGTGCAGCGCAAGTCTGTCATACATAGAATTATAATGAGAATATTATAATTGTGTGCTTGGGACATGGCTTTTAATGGTGAGACTTTTGTTTTTGTAATCAGGCTCTCAAAAATTATATAAAAATTTGGATTTAGATTTATCGGCCAATATATCCGTTATCGGCTTTTAAATATAAAGAATTATCGGTATCGGCCAAAATTTTCATATCAGTACATCCTTTATAACAGCGGTGTATTTCTGAGGTTAAAGGATTAGTTTACTTTCAAATAAAATTTTCCTGATAATTTACTCACCTCCATGTCATCCAAGATGTCCATGTCCTTCTTTCGTCAGTCAAAAAGAAATGTTTTTTGATGAAAACATTCCAGGATTT
This sequence comes from Anabarilius grahami, assembly GCA_003731715.1. NCBI lineage: Eukaryota > Metazoa > Chordata > Actinopteri > Cypriniformes > Xenocyprididae > Anabarilius > Anabarilius grahami. Next base: position 1,242,287 of record RJVU01039986.1, on the reverse strand, counting down.
TTCTCTTTATAGTGGACTTCAGTGGCCTCCAAACGGTTGAAGGTCAAAATTACAGTTTCACTGCAGCTTCAAAGGGCTTTAAACGATACCAGATGAGGAATAAGAGTCTTATCTAGTGAAACGATCGGTCATTTTCTTAAAAAAAAAAAACAAATGTATATGATTTATAAACACAAATGATCGCCTTGCAAGTTCTTCCGCCAGACCGCTTTCCGTATTCTTCAAAAAGCTTACGCTGTATGTCCTACGCCTTCCCTATTCAACTTACGGAACGAACGCGGCGCAAGTTCAGTTTTTTTCCATAAGTAAAATAGGGAAGGCGTAGGACATACAGCGCAAGCTTTTTGAAGAATACAGAAGGCGGAATGGCGAAGCACGTGCAAGGCGATCATTTGTGTTTATAAAGTATATACATTTGTTTTGTTTTTTTAAGAAAATGACCGATCGTTTCACTAGATAAGACTCTTATTCCTCGTCTGGTATCGTTTAAAGCCCTTTGAAGCTGCACTGAAACTATAATTTTGACTTTCAATCGTCTGGAGGCCATTGAAGTCCACTATAAGGAGAATAATCCTGGAATATTTTCATCAAAAACCTTAATTTCTTTTTGACTGAAGAAAGAAGGACATGAACATCTTGGATGACATGGGGGTGAGTAAATTATCAGGAAATTTTTATTTGAAAGTGAACTAATCCTTTAAATTAATACTCACTTGGCCATGTGATTTTTAACATATCTGCTCCAACGAAGTAACCCACTCCATGTAAAGTCCCAGACACACCAAACCAACCAAAGTTGCACTTCAACACACCACAAAGACTACAGCCACTAGCATGTATATTCGGCACATATGTGGGGAAATAACACACCAGCAGGTGACAGTAGTCTGTATTCGTCATTCAAACACACCAATCTTGCTCGAGCTCATCACTTCCCTTGTTCTTCTTGTGCACTGGTTTGCTGGTAGTCAATCAGAGCGATCTCTCTCACCAGCAGACTCCGCCATTTCAACATGCTCAATTGGCCGAAAAGCAACTAGTGCCAACAGTGCGGAACGCACAGCAAAAACGAAGCTGACAGACACTCAGCGACGGCCTGACATTGGCCGACAGCCGACCATTGTGTCACAGCCTTAACTTTCAAAGTGAGATTTGAACTCCCATTGCCTATTTTAGCACCTCAGTTTAATGAGTTGAAGCAATTATGAATGAAACTAGACATTTCTAGATAAATGTAAGTGGTATTTACCTGTGCAAAACTCACTATGGTGCCAAGGTGTTGCTATGAGATTTATAGGGGATGGTTTTTAAGTGGTAACTTACTAGAAAAGGGTCAAAAGTCTCTGTGTTTTCTAGATATGCCCCTAGATTTTAATCTTAAAGGGTTAGTTCACCTAAAAATGAAAATTCTACCATATTTACTCACCCTCATGTAGTTCCAAACCCACAAGACTTTCGTTCATCTTCAGAACACAAAAGAAGATTTTTTTTTTTAATGACATGAGTGCAAAAAAACATAATTTACCACTTTATTTACAAAATATTAATCCCCTCATGCAACAACTTCTGCTCTTCCGTCAACACAAGCCTGTCATGGTGCTCTCATGAACGTGACTTGGAGATTAATATTTTGTTTGTGCAAACAAAGCACTCGTGTCACTTCATAACGTTGAGGTTAAACCACTGGAGTCACATGGATTACTTAAATGATGTCTTTACTACCTTTCTAGGGCTTGAAAGTGGTAGTTCTGAAGGCTGTCAATGGAGGGACAGAAATCTTACAAATTTCATTAAAAAGGTCTTCTTTTGTGTTCTGAAGATGAATGAAAGTCTTATGGGTTTGGATGACATGAGGGTGAGTAATTAATGACAGTATTTTCATTTTTAGTTGAACTAACCCTTTAACTATAATATTAATCATGATGTTTCCTATAAGAAAGGAATGGAAGCAGTGCAGCAATAAAGAATGGAAGCTAATTAGAGTTTTTAGGTGCTGATGTATCGACTGACCATGTGGACGTGATTCCCGTCTCACTCATCAATTGTCTTTCATCTCCCACCAGTCACAGCTTATGTCCAGTTGCCCCTGCCCTGCCAATTTAACCTCCCCTCTCACACACACACACACACACACACACACTCATACACTATAACCCGTGACATATCGTCCTTAACCTTCACACAGCTCACACACATGCTCTCTCGTTTCTCAACTCCCCTTCACCACAGCTGGGGCTTAGCACTCAATAATGATCCACGCTGGACATCCAACACCTTTGCTCAATGTTCTTTCCTCCTTTTCTTTCACACTCAGTCACTCACCTGCTATGACCTATTTCCTGTCGGCTTCATGGTCCTGCCCCAGCTGAGCCCCAACACTCGATGAGTAGTCTCTTTGTCTTCACTCTGTTAAAGAGATTGGAAGACTGTCTGGCTAGTGATGGCTTGTACTTTTCAGACTCAGATTGAAATCTTTGGCCTCTCATCAAGGTGTGTGTTAAAGTGGAGGATAACACCTTGTCCTAACCAGGCATGTCATGATAAAGCAAAAAAGCTGAATTTTCCCTCTTGATCTGAGACTGTCCTAACCAGCCACAACTGCGACCAGCCATGCACAACTTTGTCGGTTGCTTGGTTTAATTTCCCCTAAGAGAATATATTACATAGTATGCAAAAATAAATATTAGTCTGAATATGCGATATTCATAATACAATTGGTAAAAAAATAAATACCCAGATGACCTACAAGTTCGGTCGTGATTTTGTGCATGTGATGAACACTTTTCTCTCTCATGAGACTACGGGAGAGTATGGACTGTTGGGTAGTAGTCTGTTGTGATGGCCACACCATTAAAGGGATAGTTCTCCCAAAAATGAAAATTATGATTTACTCACCCTCAAGCCATCCTAGGTGTATATGACTATCTTCTTTCAGACGAACACAATCAGAGTTACATTAAAAAATATCCTGGCTCTTCCAAGCTTTATAATGAGAGTGAATGGTACTCCTGATTTTGAAGTCCAAAAAAGTCCATCCATCCATCATAAAAGTAATCCATATGACTCCAGGGGGTTAATAAAGGCCTTCTGAAGCGAAGTGATGGGTTTTGTAAGAAAAATATCCATATTTAAAACTTTATAAACTAAAATAACTAGCATGCGTCAGACAGCCTACGCAAATCGAGTTATGGCAGAAGAGTAACCCCTGACCCAACGCATGACATACTGACGAACTCGGAAGCACAGAGGATAGAGCAAAACAAAACACCGGTCACGGTCTAAAACGAGAATTAAAAAAAGAGAAATGTCTGAAGATCAGTGTTAATTTCATTGACGAATAATTTTCGTCATAATTTCCGTCAACTACATTTTTCGCGGACGAAAACGAGACGATGACTGAATAAAAATGCGTTTTGAATTACTAAAACTGACTAAAATCTACTCTAATTTTGTCAACAAATGCAAACGAGTCGAAAATGATAGAGAGGGATGATTTGGGATAGGGCTGGGCAATATATCGCATGCGATTGTCACGCGCATTTTGTCAGTAAAGCCGGTTCCCTGATTACCGCTAAATCGCCATCACCTGCTTTCAAATGGAGCGGCATTTAATAGACAGAACCGTAGATCACTGACAAGCCACGCAATATCGCGTTCATTATCGAAGATGAATCACCTTCAATAATGACTTTTTTTGGTAAGTAAAGTACCGTTGGTTGTCTTAAGTAAACATAAGTTTGGAGAATATCAGATGTATATCAGTGTATTGCATCTGTGTATTGTTAGAGAAATGCTTACTTAATGCATTACAATTTAACTAAATTAGATTTTAGTCAACTAAATCTACTGTAGATTTAGTCGACTAAAACTAAAACAATTTCCGATGACTAAAATATGACTAAAACTAAATGCCATTTTAGTCAAAAGACTATAACTAAAACTAAATCAAAATTTGCTGTCAAAATTAACACTGCTGAGGATTTTGATATAAGAGCAGAGGAGCTTGAGTTTGTTGTTTTGCCGTAACTTGACTTGCGTAGACCGTCTGCCGAAAGCTAGTTATTATAGTTTATAAAGTTTTAAAGCTCGTGAGCACCCTTCTGAAACCTAAAATGACAAACGGGACACCTTACGGTCTTGTGGACTTAACGGACACGAGCAATCCACAAGACAGCAAGTGCACATGAAGTTTGCCATTTCGTGCAGGGCCTTCAGCTTCACATATCTGTACATCAAACATCAAATAAGTTTGGATTGGCTTTGATTTTGTCACTTTGTAGCACCATTTCGCTTTCAATTAGGAAACCTGATGCCGGAAACTTGCACCTGTTTTGCACTGTTGGCTGTGCTGATGGCTGTGGTGTGTTTGTGTGTTATGGGGTGGTAATTAAGCAGTCTCCAGCTGAGCAGCTCTGTGCAATTGGTTTTTAAGATTGCAAGCAGAAGATCTTGAGCCTGACTACAGGCTATTATTAAAGCTCAGAAGAGGACAACTTACAGCAACCACACACACACACTCAACCTTCATAGTCTTATTACTGCCTCCTTCCACAGCTGTAGTGGGAGGATGTAGACTATACAACCGTTTTCCTCACCACTTGAGCCCCATATGGACTGTTCAGTGATTAATAGAGGCGCAGACCTCCATTAAACTGTGTAGAGGCTCTCTGACCACTCTGGTTGCTCTTTCAGGTGACACCGCTCTCTACAGAGATGGCGTGTACTGGATCTTGGGCCGCACTTCAGTGGACATCATCAAGAGCGGAGGATACAAGATCAGTGCGTTAGATGTGGAGAGACATCTGCTAGCCCACCCAGATATCACAGGTACACGCACATTAATGCAACATACACATGCACTTATGGACTGCATATGCACTGTCTACGCACCTTCTTTTCTTTAGATGTGGCTGTGATTGGTGCTCCAGATGCCGTCTGGGGTCAGAAGGTCACTGCAGTTGTGCAGCTGAGGAAGGGGATGACCATGAGTCTCTCACAGCTGAAGGCCTGGGCCAGGTAACTCACCGCCTCACTGAGCCAGACTATCAGCATACAGTTTGATCCGCATTGCAATTTAGTCTGGCCAAGAAGCACCCCCTAAGGGGCTGTTCACACAGAAAACATTCTTGCATTTTAAAAACGTGAGACATACTGAGAACAGAGAACATACTGAAAGCAGAACAGAATGATGTAATATAAGTCTCTGGTGTCCCCAGAATGTGTCTGTGAAGTTTCAGATTTCCACAGATCATTAATTATAGCTTGTCAAATTTGCCTCTATTTGGGTGTGAGCAAAACACGCCGTTTTTGTGTGTGTCCCTTTAAATGCAAATGAGCTGCTGCTCCCGGCCCCCTTTCCAAAAGAAGGAGCTTTAACAGATCACGCTTCAGTTTCACAACAACAACAAAGCTGGAGAATCTCACGCAGCCAAAATGAGGATTGTCAGTAACGGTGTTCAGCCTTACATTGTTCAAACCGGAGTCGACACTGATGGAGAGACTCAGGAAGAAGTTACAACTTACAAGGAGTTACAAGGAGTTGATTCAAGTCATCGACTAGCATGTGCCGTCATGTTAATCTTTTGTGCAAATCCAGCGTTGAATTGACCCTCGTTTGTGAACACATAACATTAGTAGTCTAAGCTGTTTTGTGGGTGAGTCATAAGTAACACTGATACATTTCTGTCAAACACGACTTCTGTTTGTGCAAGCATAAAGAAATAGAGCGTATGGAGGCCTGAACTGAAAAAACACATTGCATTACTTAAGAATACTTACAATTTCTTTATCTACAGCTTTGCCTTGCTTGCGAAAACAAAATGGCGGTGCTGTAGGTGGAAATGTGCGATAAGGCGATCTTATTATATTACCGTCCCTTAATCTGCACGTCTTACATCACTAGGGGAGCGAAATCTGAGCGGCTCGTTTTTTCACATGCTTACAGAGAAAGGCTTGACAAAACAAAGTTACTGTGTTGTCCTTTTTTCATGTTTTTTGGTTCGGTAGATGCACCGGTGACCTGATTATAGCACGGAAAAAGTTAAATAAAAATTAAATAATTGCTGAAATATGAGTGGTATAATTCAAAGTATTAAGAAACTATACATCGCTCCTCTCATATGTTGTTGACAAATGATATTTATTTGCAACTTCATATATAGTTGCTGTAAACACACATTTGCAATACTTGCCCCGCACCCCAGTTTTGCCTGATTGGTAAAAATTTTGAATTGGGGACGCATAACACTTAGGGTACGTATACACAACAACAATATACTAAAAACTGAAAAGTTTTTCCTTTGTACAAACGACAACCTTGTCAAAACGATCCCTGCGAAAATGACTAAAAACACTGTATTCTGCTGCCAGGCCAGTAGGTGGCGATGTCACTTTGTAAAGAAAAACTACACGCCTATAGACTTACGTCAACATTTTCACAAATTCGTGTTTTTTGTAGTTTACATGGAGATAACAATATCGTTTTCAAAAACTTGCACTCTGAAAATCGTTTTCAAAAGTTTTCAGGCCCCACAAAATGGCATTGTCTTGTAAATGAATGGCCAAAATTCATAAAAGTTTTCTGTTTTTAGTTGAAAGCGGTGTTGTGTAAACGGCCCCTTAGCTTAGCTCATGAATATTAATAAAGTGCTCCTAACTGATTGGCTAAAAGGCAAAATTTATTAAATAGATGGTAGCCATAGTAGGATTATCATTTATCGCAGGTGCATTTGAGAAATAGATTTTAGAAACTTCTTGTCATTGTACAGTAATATGCATTAGACATGCATTGGTGCTCTGTGGATGTGTTGTCTCAAACTGTACATCTACTGTATCTCTTACAGCTCCCCTAGAGGTCAGAATGTGATATGACAGGACAAGAATTTTCTAGTGTCAATCACCATAGCAAGACACACTTGAACTTACTCAGAAAAAATAGGCAGGTGATGAAATGTTGCTGAAATGCACCGGCAGCCTTGTTGCGAGTAGTTTATTGTGGAGCACAGCGATGTGTTTGGAAGTGTTTTTTGGGCTTGCGTCAGCGTGCGTGTAGTAGCGTGTTGAGTCAGACGTCGAGATGGACTCCCTCAGGACACGCGTTAGACTCGAGAGGATTTTTAAAAGCCTCTGTATAAATAATAATACACACACATTCATGGACGAGAACTCATTTTGCAGCATGCTGCAAGAACAGATGTGTGTTTGGTGGCAGAAGAGGCGGAGAAAGAAAACCGGTGAATGTGAGAAGACAGAAACAGCGTCTCTGTCTTAGCAGTGCCTGTTTATTTTATTCCTCATTCTCTCTCTCTCTTTCTCTTTTTAAATGTCACTTTTGTTGCAGCAATGTAGCATTTTTGCCTGAACGCCAGTTCTGTCAGAAGACACATGTCCCTTTACAGGAAGTAGCTAAGGGCTTTTTCTTTCTCTGTGTGTGTGTGAGCTCCATATGGTGTGGGGGTGTTCGCTGCTGGTGCAATGCTGCGTGTGTTTTTCACGGCGGCCCTTCTGACCTGTCCCAGCCCCTCCAGCAAAGCCCAGCAAAGAGCAACATGCGCAGAGAAAGAGAGAGATGCTCACTCCCCAGTGCATAACTCCAGCTGTCACCCTGTGTATTCGTCACTCTATATATGTCATAAGGCGTAGAAAGACAGGATATGATGAGCTGAAAGTGACACAAACACTGCACACAGACACACACGCAAAGAGAATGAGGTTACAGTAAAGAATTGAATATTTGGGAGTGAGAAGGGTCATTCATAATCTGCAGGGGAGAGAAAGCATTAACAGAGAGACACCTTGCTGGAAGGGACTTGTATAAAAGAAAACAGAATAAAAAAATCTTTTCGCACTCTCAAAAAAAAATGTAAGATGATAAAGACGGCTCCAGGCCGGTAGACAACCACAACAGTCGGGCAAGAATGCAAAACATTTAATTAGCTCAGCGCTCCACTCTGCCTTTTAGTGTTTGTCTTTATTTCACGCTGATTTCATTGTTTGTGGAATTAATCGAATTCCATGTATCTCGCAGCGTTTAATACAACAGAAGTTCCAGCAAAGAGGACGACGGCTGCGTTAAAAGATATGCAAAAGTTTTTTTTTTATGTGTTTATGTGTGTATTTCACTTGTGACGTTTCACATCTGCACAAAGTCATTAAAGTCTTTGCTTTGCCTGAAGACATTTTCACCACATGTTCCATTTAAAACACGCAGCATTAAATTATGACACATCTTTATTTTCTCCCACTCCCAGAGCTGAATTTTGTAAAGCTCAAAATCTTTTTTAAAGATTTAGTTTTTCATGAATTTGCCATCTGCGATAAAATTCTTTGTAAGGAAAACTCTAACCCTTAAATGCATGGATGGCTCGCCAATCATTATTACATATTGGGGTCTTTAGCAACCCGGATCTATATCTAACACTGCCGCAATAATATAAAACCCTCCTGATATTTTAATAACAATTACTAAAGAATAAAATAAAGCATATTTCGTTACCTTTTGGAACATGGAAGGGTTCAATTTGAGCAGATTTTTTTTTACCATCATCAGAGCTCATTTCAAAGTACATTCAGCATCTGCCTCATATTCGCCATCTCAAACTCGATTTCAACGTCTTTAAAATCAATATTTTGATCGCTGACAGCTTCTTCACCAGATCTACTATCAGTGACGCTAATATTTGATTGCGTACAGAACTTTTGTTTTGCTGATGATACTTTTCGTTTGTTTTATGCCTGTAGTAATTATAAGTGAAACATCAAGTCATCATTGTGTATCAGACATTGCCACCTTGAGGTATAAAGATGAATTGAGTCACCAGAGTTTCAATTGCTGCGCAGAAAAAAAAAACTATTTACACAAGGGGCCCTATTTTAATGATCTAAGCGCATGGTTTGAAGCACATGGCGCAGGTGCACTTAGGGCGTGTCTGAAGTTGCCTCAAAATAGCAACACGCCAACAACGCACCTCGTTTGGGCGAACAGATGGGTGCATTTGCTATTTAAACAATGTGGCACTGGACGTGAAAATGATAACTGCGTCGGGCTGAAACTAGCAAAAAACACTTGTGTCGCGCCTGGCGTCGCATTGCGCCGGGTGTATGATAGTGCCCTATTACATACATCAGGTAACTAGAGACCCTATACACTTTTTACAAAAAATAGGATAACAGGCATTCTTTTTTAATTGTATTATTTTTATTTTATGTTGAGGAATCCTAAGAAGGCTGATGTCTAACTGAATGAGGTGGATGGTAGTGAATGACGTCCCGGGTCGATAAAGACCATGGCTGGATTTCCCGAAACCTTCTTAACTCTACATCATTTTTAAATTATACCTTAAGCTGTACCTTAACGTTAATACGTGTTTCCCGAAACGTTCTTAGTTAAGTATACCTTCTGTGAGTCATACTTTCACAAGGTTGGTCTTGACCACTCTTAGCTATACCTTATCACTGTTGACAGTCAATACGAATAAAATCCTGAAGCTGTAATACACCCAGTGTTCGATTAGGATTATGGCAAAGAATAAAATGCAAAGATTCACTGCTAAATTCAAATGCGCTTTAGCGCTGATCCAGATCGAGGCAGACGCGCTCCGCGTGTTTTTAACCTCATCAGGTTTATTTTAGGTTTCAGACATTCAAATACACATTTGAATTAAGTAGGCTACTGCATAAAAAAGACATTTATAGTTTGTTAAAATCAAATTCCATACACTGATGTCTACGGAAGCTGCAACAATAACCCTTTCAATTATATAATTTGACGAAGTGTTTTATTCATATCAGATACACATTGTGTATGAAACAATAAAGTTTACTCTATTCTTCTCCCAGTTCACCGGCCACATACTTTATTGTATTTCGGGGAAGATTTCGTAAATCCGACAGCTCTGAATTGTCGTGCAAACTCATTGCGTGACAAAACACATTCACCTCTACATATTTTACAATTGGAATATATCATAAAATTCATGATATAGTTAACAAGTTTGTGAATATTTTGAATAAAAAATGAAAAAAACAATATAAACACGATACCTACATGTCTGTCAGCTGCATGACGCGTCTCCAAGGAATTAAAACTTTGTTCTAAAATAACGGTCACCTTAAACTCAGGCTGATGGGGGCTCCGCGCCCCCAGAATATAGATAAATTACAATTTAGATTTAGTTTGCAATTTGAATTACTTTTATAACATCCCGTGAGTCCTGATAAATGCAATTTCTACTTCTGAAGTGCTTCTTTTTATAAAGAACTCTTATTTCTCACATAATGCAGTGAAGGAGCCCCTGTATAGAGTGAATTATCGATTCTCGAGCCATCGATATCAACCAATTCAGCACCGCCGCCATGGACAGCACCTGGAAATGTTGCACTTAAGAAGATATACCTTAAGCAACCTCCTAAGGGATAGTTCGGGGAACACGCCTAGAGACGGTATATCTTCAGTTAAGGTCTACCTTTAGAGTCTTCGTAGCGTGATAAGAGACAACGTTTTCAGGAAATCCAGCCCAGAAGGTTTAAATATGAAGCATATTCTACACAAGTACATTAGTACAAATCCTTTCAGCTGCACAAGCTTGATTTCATGTTTATGTTTTGTTAATTCTGCATTTTCAGCATTGTCACAAAGGGTGCTAAGGCAGGTATTAGAGAAAACTTGATGAATGAAGGACGCGAAACAAAGGCTGCCATCCAAAGATTCTTCAAAATGAATGACGTAGCAGCTTAGATATGCAGCCTTCGAATTGGGAAACACCCAAGGTGACAAGCTCATTGATCGTCAAATAATTTATTCATTATTTCAAACATCGACTTTGCAATTAATTTTAGCTTCTGACGAGATTCTAATTCCTATTTGACTTATTATTCTTGTAGTGCGCCTCCTATACTACATAGAAGTCTTAGCTAGGATGTATATCGCACCATCTGCCGTGGGCTGTATTACCCAAGATCTCATTGGGGACAATCTAACAAAGAACAATTGTGAAAGGACAGCAGAAATACATGATTTCTTTATTTCATGAAGTCTTTAAGTTGGTTTTCTCTTTTGGTTTCCCCTCTCAGAGAGCACATGGCTCCATACACCATTCCCGCAGGGCTGATCCTGGTGGAAAACATGCCCAGAAACCAGATGGGCAAGGTGAATAAGAAGGACCTTCTACGGCAGTTTTTCCCTGCTCAATCTGACTGAACCACGTCTGATCCGAGATCTGTCTTCAGAGAGATGGGAGTCATTACCACAGACTGGAAAACTGTATCAGATCTTTAAAATGAAAAGAGAATGTGAAGTCTCCTCACTGGACAGTAGAGGGCAGCGTGAGTGATTAGACTTAGCCATAATGTAAAGTACTGTATTGTTTTTAATATACTTGATTTTGAGGTGCTTTATGTAGCAGGGAATAGAATGGAATTTTAAAAAATGTGTTTTAAATTAAGACAGTGGTAATAAACTGACTTGACTATTGTCTGTCTATTTAAAATGAAGAAATTAAATATATTTTGTAATGAAATTTTGAAATAAACTAATTTATTTTGATCAGTGATTGTTGTTTTCATGTGATATCAAGTGTTTGCATGTGTGTGTGTGTGCAGCTGTGTGTACACAGGTGTGCGGTCAGGCCTAAAGGCGGTGTGGGCTTGTGGGGAAGGAAGTGATTACGGCACAGATGTGTCCTCGCTCCTCTCGTCCCCTCTATTTCACTGATAGTAAATCTACAGATAAGGCCATTGTATTGGTTTGTGATAGAACAAGTGTAGTGGTTTCTTGACCAATCACAGTTAGGAAGGAGTCCCTTACTGTCTTATCCTATGAGTCTTCCATGTATTTCAGTTCCATATACATTTGAAACGCTCAGATGCAATGTTTTTTATTGCGGGATTTGTGATGTCACATGGGCAAATAAATTTGCATATGACTGCCTCCAGAGCAAGACATCAACGAATAGTTATACATCAAGGTGTTCAGTCACTTAACGGCTGACATATGGATGTGAGCGTCGCGTCAAAAGCAAACAGAAGTCATTATAATAACTGATGCTGTCTACACTGATACAGTATAGTGTATGTTTAGTTTCTGAAGCCATTATAATCACTTGACGCGTCCAGTTTAAACAGATCGTTTGCATCTCTGGACAGCAAGTGGATAGTTTATTTTAATGCAAGCTGCTGCATCACAAACCGAAAGTAATTGATTTCATAAATTAGATTTCTGTAAATGATGGTTTTATATGGATAATGTTTTCCGCCTTAAAACGGGTAATTTCAGACAAAGGGTTAGAATAAAGATAGAAAATTATCGTTTTTCCACATTACACATATTTAGGATAGCAAAATAAACAGGGATTTTCATCTTGTTGATGTCCAAATTCCACTGTATTTTGCTATTCGTATTCATGTCACTTTGGTGGTAGAAAAATTAGTCATATTCCGACACAGACGGGTTCAGTGAGACGCCCTCATCCTCAATAACATAAAACAACATCATGTAAGTTTGTTCCAACCACAACTGGCATGAAACCTTCGAAATTCACAAGACATTCCCTTGTGAAAAAAGAATAATATACTTTATAATTATCTAATTAAGTGCGACATGCATGTAATGTTTTCAAAGTTATTTGTATGAAAATGCGTTATAATTAATATTAAATGCAATTAGTTGAACTTAAGAGTGCTTTTTGTCCAACTTAAGTATATCTTTATATGTAATTTTATAATTCTATTGTCTTTGAAATATGGATAGTGTTGAATGCACTGAAGTATTAATGATATATACATCTAAAATATACTGTAATTTCTATTCAAACTTGTCGTGTATTTCAGTTTTGTAATTATACATTTGACATGATGAAGTTGCAATTTAGTACATTTAAAATATCTTTACTTTTAAATGTAATTTTGAGTAACACACCAGTTAAATTAAGTGTGTACTTTAGTATGTTTGTCAACACATCAAAATAAGTGTAAGTGTTTAAAGCACAAGAAAATATTAAATCAATGATTCAAAATTGACTTTTTAAAAGTGCACTTGTCATGAATTTAATATGACTTGCATTATAAGAAATGTATCATCACTATAACTTTCTTTAATATATTATCTGCGAGTACAGTTTTTTAAAAATTAAAAATGCTTTTAAGATTTAAAGTACATTACAAGTGCGCATAGGATACAAGTAAGCACACTGATTCAAAAACAATTTGCATATTGTTAATATTTATACATTTCAATCTTTGATTTCCAAAATTTAATCTTTCCAGTATTCAACCAGTTTAAAGCTACTGCGACTCGCTGGGCAGCGTCCTTCTGTTTCCATCTCCTTCTGAGTGTTTGTGACTTTGGAAGTTTCTGTGTATAAATTAACTCACAGTGCAGCAGTCGCCCTATAATAAATCACCACAATTACTCCGCACGTCAGCAGCAGCACTGAGACTCCGAGAGCTCACAACACGGCTGAAGCGTCCAGAGAGAAAGACTGACAGAGACACTGACGGCTGGGCTCTGGAAATACAAGTCGGCCCCACCAGCACAGAGAGGGGATTCAAGAAGAAACGGAGGTAAAATAGATGTTGAATGCAACCAAGCGGGAAAAAGAGAGCAGGAAAGAGCACCCGCTCCATCCCTCCTCCGCCTGCAGTCACCAGAGAGCTGATTAAGAGAGCAGCTCGATCGATCTCTGGCCTGGCTGAGAAGGATGGATGTGCCGGGTGGGTTGCAGTGGCACTGGTGGATGGGCTGCGAGACGTGCTGACAGGAGACTATAAAGGTGGCACGGCAAACCGAAGAAAAGAGGAACAATTGGATGTGGTGACAGCACTGATGAGAGCGGGGTTGTGAAGATTGTTTTTGTGTATTTGCGTGGTGGGGGCGGTTGCTCCCCAAGGCTCTAGAATGATAAAATGTCTGCAGCTCCAGTCAGACATACTAGAGTGCACAAACACACACACTTACAAACACCCTAGCTTGCATGGATGTCCACTGAAGCGTGTTGTAGTGGGCTGTCTGCAGATGGATGCTTATTGGGCCCCTGGGCCCTGCGGGGGCCACAAGAGACAAGCCAAGAGAAACATTCGACTGGACTCTACTTCGTTACTATTGAGCTTATTTTATTACCAGCTTTCACATACAATGAGCAAAGAAATAAACACTTGAGTACCACAACCAGGATTCAAATAATGGAGGGGTCTTTTAAAGTACACTGATCAATTTTCACACAGAAATTAGCAGTAAATTTCACAAATAATTACAGCAAGAAACACATTGAAATAAACATGAAATTTTGAAGTAGAAAGACTGATTTTCTTGTAAAATATACAAACTAAACATTTAGTTTGGGCTCATGTTTACTTCATTTTCCACTTTCTGCTTTTGTCTTGCCAACAATCTCCTGCCAATTTGAAACTATTTTATGTATTGTAATATTTTGTAACATATGGTGCGTTCAAAGATCATATTTACGAGCTGAACGCGCATGAAAGGCACCACAAAGTCGTAAATACGAGTGGGAAACTCAAGATTTTCTTTAAGCCCTGATCTTTACGAGTTGGAGGCGTGTCAGTGAGAAACATGGCGGAATATCGCAATATTTATAGGTATTTAACAGTGACATTGTATTTTTGTGTAGTTTGTTAAGGGAAGGTACGCCGCCATCTTGCTCCGATGAAAGTGACTTGAACGCACTTCGTAAACACGACTTGTAAAATGCGAGCAGGAGGACTTGTCCTGTGAGATCAGGTTGGTTTTGCTCACAGTTGAGCATGTGCGACTTTCAAAGTATCCACTGTATTTGTAACTTGAACGTGCGAGGCTTCTGGTGACATTTGCTGTCATAAAACATTAGCCTTTATATACAGTGTTTTTCGAGTAAAGAAAACGCTGTACGTATTCAAGGAAACAATTCTTTATTTACCTTTGCATTGCAAACAAGCAGAGACGCTCAAAACTGCGAGTGCCACCGCTTCAAGGAGGGGCGGAGTTATGATGTTTGACTGACAGTTTGAGGATCCAATGGAGTTGCGAGATTGTCACAAGCTCTTTTTAATATTTTTCATTGCTTAAGTATTTGCAAAACCCACGGACAGACTAAAGGGTGACCAATAGTAATGATTTATGGGGGAAAGAAAAGATAAAAGTGATGAAATATGGGGATACAACTGCCCGACAGCAACAATATTATACATTTTATTAATTTATGAAGTAATTATCTTACAGAGTTTTAGCATTAGATTGAAAAAAATACTAATGATGTCACTCCTGAAACTTCACAGTGTGGCCAATGAAAGGCTGCTTGGAGTCACATTATTGTTTAAATTGTGGTCTGGCATTTCCCCAGTTCCACCCTGTACTTCCCAGCATTTAATTAACATGATAATGACTAATTTCAAATGGTTTTTAATGAACTTTTCTGCGCTGTCGATGGTGCATTTAGCTACTTTGAATGAGCCAAATTCTGACCAGATTCGGGTCATTTTTTATTTAATGTAAAGTACATATTTATTGATTATGATGTGGGAAGATTTGGTCCCCCAACAGCTTCAGTTGGTGTCCTTTTCTATGGGAAAATGTCTTATTATAGCTATAATATAACAGGCATATTCCCTTTTCCTATGTGGCAGAGGTCTCCAGGATACATCACCAGAGAGAAGGTCCGGTTATGACATTCTGAATAAACATTACATGGTCAAACAAACAAACAAACATATGCACAGATGAATTGTTCATAATATTTAGAATTTTCATTTCATGCCGACTTTAAAGAGAGCAGTGATTCACATAACTCAGTCCGAGGCCTTTAATGCAATAGTGATTGTGCGTTTGGTTTATTAATGATCTGACACTCCAGCTCAACATTTTTGAAAACGGCAAGATGAACATTGAATTATCATGTCCGAGCACTCATAATTTGGCGTGCTCAACAATAGATATGGACAAGGTCATGGGAGAATAAATAACAGGCAGACGGGCTAAAGATCTATCATCCTGGACAACTATGGGCGCCGCGGAGCGCCCGGCTGACAGGATCATTAATAAAACCGCTGGGATTGGGATCGATCGCTGTGATGGATGATCAGACTCATAGATACTATAAAACACCTGGCCGTCATTCAAGGCAGGCTGCCAATCCACACGTCTCTTACCAGAGATACTGTATTAACAAAGAGCTGTAAATACCGCCAGAAAAGGTATGATCGGCGTGTTAGTCCTGAGCCTAACTGTAAAACGGTAACACCCCAAACCTCATCATTAACTACCCCTAAAACCAGAGAGACATGATAGGTTAAGGAGCTTGACCTAAACAGTCATAAATCATGGTAAGCAACGGCACACAGATGCTGGTCTTCCATCAGTTTCAATGTTAATGTTATGGATCGTGGTTAAATCTCATGGCTGAAATGTGTGAAAGGTTGCTGGTTCGAGCCATGAACCATCATTGACCTCTTGGAAATGCTTTGCACACACTCTTAAAAAATGCTGGGTTAAAAATAGCCCAAGTTGAGTTAAAAATGTACAAACCCAGTGGTTGGGTTAAATGTTTGACCCAACCTGCTGGGTAGTTTTGTTTAACTCAACTAAACTCTAAAAAATGCTGGGTTAAAAAGAACCCAAGTTGGTTTAAAAATGGACAAACCCTGCGTTTGGGTTGTTTTGACTGAGTGGTTGGGGTAAATGTTTGACCCAACTTACTGGGTAGTTTTATTTAAATCAATTACACTCTAAAAAATGCTGGGTTAAAAATAGCCCAAGTTGGTTTAAAAATGGACAAACCCAGTAGTTGGGTTGTTTTGACCCAGTGGTTGGGGTAAACGTTTGACCCAACTTACTAGGTAGTTTTATTTAAATCAATTACACTCTAAAAAATGCTGGGTTAAACATAGCCCAAGTTGGGTTAAAAATGTACAAACCCAGTGGTTGGGTTAAATGTTTGACCCAACTTGCTGGGTAGTTTTATTTACCTCAACTACACTCTAAAAAATGCTGGGTTAAAAAGAACCCAAGTTGGTTTAAAAATGGACAGACCCAGTGGTTGGGTTGTTTTGACCCAGTGGTTGGGGTAAACGTTTGACCCAACTTACTAGGTAGTTTTATTTAAATCAATTACACTCTAAAAAATGCTGGGTTAAACATAGCCCAAGTTGGGTTAAAAATGTACAAACCCAGTGGTTGGGTTAAATGTTTGACCCAACCTGCTGGGTAGTTTTGTTTAACTCAACTAAACTCTATGATCTGTATGATCGGCGTGTTAGTCCTGAGCCTAACTGTAAAAAGGTAACACCCCAAACCTCACCATTAACTACCCCTAAAACCAAAGTGACATGATAGGTTAACCCAAATCCTAAAATTAACATCTGATTGGTTCATAGGAATGTTTGGTTTAGGACCAACAAGAAGGTGGATTCAGGAGCGTGACCTAAACAGTCATAAATCATGGTAAGCAACGGCACACAGATGCTGGTCTTCCATCAGTTTCAATGTTAATGTTATGGATCGTGGTTAAATCTCATGGCTGAAATGTGTGAAAGGTTGCTGGTTCGAGCCATGAACCATCATTGACCTCTTGGAAATGCTTTGCACACACTCTTAAAAAATGCTGGGTTAAAAATAGCCCAAGTTGAGTTAAAAATGTACAAACCCAGTGGTTGGGTTAAATGTTTGACCCAACCTGCTGGGTAGTTTTGTTTAACTCAACTAAACTCTAAAAAATGCTGGGTTAAAAAGAACCCAAGTTGGGTTAAAAATGGACAAACCCAGCGTTTGGGTTGTTTTGACCCAGTGGTTGGGGTAAGTGTTTGACCCAACTTGCTGGGTAGTTTTATTTAAATCAATTACACTCTAAAAAATGCTGGGTTAAAAAGAACCCAAGTTGGTTTAAAAATGGACAAACCCAGTGGTTGGCTTGTTTTGACCCAGTGGTTGGGGTAAACATTTGACCCAACTTACTAGGTAGTTTTATTTAAATCAATTACACTCTAAAAAATGCTGGGTTAAACATAGCCCAAGTTGGGTTAAAAATGGACAAACCCAGCGTTTGGGTTAAATGTTTGACCCAACTTACTGAGTAGTTTTATTTAAATCAACTATTGTTTAAAAAATACTATATGGCTGGATTTAAATGAACCCAAATAGGTTGAAAATTAAAAATCAATTTAATTATTAATTATGGAATTTATTAATAAATGTTTATTTCCAACCTATTTTGGGGGCATTTTAAGCGAGCAATACAGTAATTTTTAAATAAAACTACCCAGCAGGTAAGGTCAAAACAACCCAATCGCTGGGTTTGTCCATTTTTAACCCAACTTGGGTTGTTTTTAACAAAGTGTACATCTACACGTTGCATTAAATCTTAGTGGAGATCGTCTGTTGTGTGTGTGTGTGTGTGTGTGACTGTAAGATTATCAGATGCGCAGGAGATCTGGAGGTAGATGCTGGTGTCAGCAGAAGTCTCTTATTCCCGCTCTGTAATGGGACACATTCGTTATCGACCAGTTGCCCTGCTCAACAACCTGCACTGGTAATATTTATCTCCTTCATCTCTCTTACACACTTTCTATCCTCCCTTACTCAGCATTTTATAACCGCTTTTCCTCTTCCGTGTGTCCGTAAGTAGTAAGTGGTTGGAGGAGTGTGAAGGTGAGTCCCTGTCAGATGATGTGTGGTATTGATATCAATACATTGACCTCTGTTCCTTTCTGTCCAGTTATGAATTGATTTTGTGAGGGCTCTGTGACCTGAGGATCTGACTTCGCTTTGGTCTTACAGGATAAGCCGAAGTCAGATACCATGTCAAATACTGGGTCTGTTCCAAAATAACTTGTGAAAAGTTAAGTGTTTTGATCTTCCTCCGTGTCTGAATCAAAACTTTGAGGTTTGGAAACTTTAGAAAATTGTCTTGGGTCATTTTTGACCAAAGAATTGAATGTTTTGTTTTTTTAGATTTTTTTACTTCATCAGAATGGTAATAAACTTGGTAAAGGTTTTGGCACTTGCTATGTGAATACGAAAAAAACGTTAAACGGTCCTGAAAAAATTAGTCACACTTGTATTGTTCACAGTCAAAAATGATCCCATTGGAAATGAATGGGAAACGAATTTCACCTACTGCGCACAAACAAATTCTTACTGGAAGCTCATTTTTTGAGATATCAACCTCAAATTTGGAACACAACTTGTTTAGATTCATGGCTTTGAGTAAATTGTGTTTAGGAAAATATATATTTCATATCAAAATTGAAAATGGTATTTTTGTGCATTTTTAATAACAATAAATGTACAATTTTAAAACACTTTTTTAAACATTTTTCACTTCAGCAATAATCTGCAAAGTCTTGTCTTTAAAAAGTGACCAAACTTTAGTCTGTGCTTCAAACCATTCAAGATTTAAGACAGTTCAAGTTGGAACTTTCATTTTCAGGTCTATGCTCAAAAAGTGAATAAATGGATTATAACTACTGCATAAATATAATTTAGCACCATAAAATCCTCTACAAATACAAAATATTAAATTAAAAAACATTATTGAACTAAAACATAGTACAATCATTTCATTGAAATAAAAAAAAAAAATCGGTCATTATTGACCGACACATGAACAGCTCCAGAGGGTTAAATGGTTAGTTCACCCAAAAATAAAAATTCTGCCATTATTTACTCACTCTCATGTTGTTTCAATCCCAAAAGACTTTGGTTAAGACATTAAGATATTTTTAATGAAGCCTAAGAGGTTTGTGTCCTTTTGAAAGTCCAGGTCACCAAAACTTAGAAGATCCAAAAAGGTCATAAAGATGTAGTAAAAATAATCCATATGAACTGAGAATGTGATTAAATGCCTAAGGATGTGGATTAAACCACTCGATACATATGGATTCATTTTCTGATGCCTTTATGACCTTTTTGGATCTTCTAAATAGTGGTTACCTGTGCTTTCAAAGGAGGGACAGAAACCTCTCAGTTTCTTAATTTGTGTTTTGAAGATGAACCAAAGTCTTATGGGTTTGCGTATATTTTTCATTTCATTTTTTGGTGAACTTACCCTTTAACAAGTTTCCAGCATCAAGTATTTGTCCTCAATAAATGTTAAATGTCATGCGACAAAATCACCAACAATATGGAGCCGAGTTTTGGACCAGTGAGACAAGGGTTCAATCAGATTTTTGGAGTTGGTTTAAACAGCATTTTCCCAACTGGTTTACCATCCAATCCTACTGGTCCAAAGTAAAGTGTTGAGTAAAACATTAATGCAATGTTTCATTCAGTACATTATCCCAAGCGAACAAATGCTGGAAGTGGCATAACGCCCAATTCGCTCAATCAGACTGAAAGGTCTTTGTGTGTAAATGTCTCAAATTCAGCCTGGTGACAGTCTCATGGTGGATTTCTCCGCTTCTGAATGCTGTGACAGGGCATGCAATGAACTTTTGTTCAGAATAGATGTAATGCACTTGTAAATGTTAATGTCAGAGGTCCTCAACTCTGGCCCTCGAGATCCACTTACCTGCAGAGTTCAACTCAAACCTTGATCAAACTCGCCTGGCTGTAACTTTCTAGTACTCCTGAAGACATGTGCTGCGTTCCAATTCACCTACTTATACTACGCCCTAAAAGTATGTACCCTTTTGTGAAGAAAAAGTACATACTTTTGAGAGTTTAGCAAAAGGGTAGTCAAGGTTTGGGACATATTGTGTCATTAAATCACATCAGATGAAATATAACACAGATAACATTAAATAAATATTTTTTTTCAGATTAAATGTTGATTAGTTATTCAAACCTCTTTATCTAAACCTCTCTATTTAATTGTCAGGCATGCACAAACGCCATGTTTTGTAGTTTTTGAAGACTTTTTATTCGTGTTTTGTAGTTCTGAACTGAATCCTCATCCAAAGTGCAATGGATTGTGGGCAATATTAGCCATTATAGTGTACATGGATCCACACTTCAAAAATCTACTAGAAATAGTAGACCATCCAGGGCCTTTTGGCATACTCTTTTCAACATACTACACTTTGGGACACATTTCACATACTATTTAGGGTGGATAGTATGCACATTGGGCTGCATCCGAAATCGCACACTTACCTAATATAGTAGGCAAAAAATAGTATGTGACTCATACTCATAAAAGAGTAGGTGAAAAGTGCCCGGATAACCTACTTCTTCCAGCGAGATTCTGAAGTGTACGTATGATGTGTTTGTGAATGGCAGTGAAGCGACGCAACTGACACTGGTAGGTCACATGATAACGACAACATGGCGAATGTAGTACGTCCAGATTACATTCACACTACACACATTCATACTATTTAGCTGTCACAAAGTAAATACTTATTCAGAATAAGTACCTACTCGAGAGTATGCGATTTGAGACACAGCCCTTGTTTTATTAGCGTTGGAGCTGAACTGAAAATTTAGGGTAAATATAAACTTTCAGAATCTGGAATCAGATTGTATTCATTTGGATGAATGTAAACATACCATGCGTCACTGCAAATTGACATATTGTTGAGCTTTGCAGTTGCAGGTGATCATTGGAAATCGCCAACTTTCACTGAAAATGAATGACATCTTATGCCACTTTGTCGCTATGTCAGTATGAATGATCATTTAGCCTCACTTAGATCAGTCAGTCTACATGTATAATTACACAACTGACAAAAGCCACCAATTCAAGCCCATCAAGACCTCTGGCCTGAACCCCGCCTGGCTCTGACAGCGCTATCAAGTTAAAATATAAAAAAAAAAAAAGAGAGAGAAAGGGGTGGGCGGGGAAGCAAGAATCGATAAGAAGAAGCCAGCATTCTAATGCCTCGTTAATGGGCCGGAGTATTAATTATTCAGCCGAGGCCATTTTATCTACTCGTTAAAGTGGCAGCTGGGAGGAGAAATATGCAGCATTGTACAACATGTCTAGGGTCATTACCAAACTGCACCTCTCCCGTCTCTCTTTCTCACACACACACACACATGACCTTATCTACTGAACCTCTTTTACCGAGAGAACGTGTGTGTGTGTGAGAGAGTGTGAGGTGAATAAAAAATACCAATGCTATCCAGATGCAGATCAGCCTATCATTGCGCCTCTCCCATCCAATCCATCAAGCCCCAGTCCATCTTGAAAGCATGCAGGGGGAATTCAGATTCCTCCAGCTGGCCCTCAGTGTAGGCGCGTGACACGATTCCTAATGACACTGCAGCAGGACTCTAGATCTCATTTGATTTATTTCTCCATCCATTACCACAACACACACACACATCATCTTCCACCATCACTGTCACGATGACATCACAAAGTCAAACGTGCACGCGTCGGCCGTTGCTCCTGTAGGATTGGCAGTGTCAGGGAACATCTGTCAAAGGCAGTCTTTGCCACATGGTGTTAAAGTCAGGCTGGCCCGTGCCTGCAGGGTACAACGGAGCAGCAGGAACGGATCAGAGGGTCCGCCCTCTTCTTTGTCCGGTTGGGCTGATGTTAACTGGCCTGGAGCGCTGGGGGATGTGGATGGTTGGGGGACTTTTGGTGTCCAAGGGTTCTGATCCAGATTTTGTCAGTCAGGGAATGTGTTTGCTCCAGAGAAGCATAACACCAGTTCTGTTTGATCTCGCACATTTAGACTGTTTAAATAGTTTCAGCTCAGTTGTACAGATATCAGTCAGAGAGCTGTTCAGTCACAGATAGCCTCCTGAGTGTGTAGGTGTGCATTCGCACCAGTGTTGGGGATTAACTTACTATAGGTAGCACCACTACTAAATTAGTTGTTTTCTTGATAGCTTAGCCTTCCCAGGATCAAGTTTTCCCAACAATTAGTGGTGTAGAAGTTAAATTTTTTTACAGCCAAGGAAACTGAAGTCTTTACTGTCAAACACAAAATGTTTCCTTATGGGTTCATGTTGGAAAGTCAGATTCATTTTAGTGGAAATCAATGCACCAATTCTAGTCCTGCATCACCTTTTTTGTGTCAAAATATTTAGTTAAACACTGCTGTTAGTCATGGTTCACCTCAGTTATTTAAATGAGCAGAAATAAAAATATAGTTTTACTAGTTGTATTTATTTGACATTTATCTACATAGTCACCTTGGAATTAGTCTTGCTTATCCAGGCCTTCAGACTCCATCGCAGCTTTCATTGGCCAAGGATTGTCTGGCTGACATGTACAGCAACCAATCACAGTTCGTTTTGTTCAGCGTCATGTTTTGGGACGTGAAAATGTCAATGTCACTACAATAACAGACTGGCATGTAAAACGCTTGGACGACTTTTAAAGAGTCTATGTTGTGAACTTCACATATTTTTTAAAATCCAGCATTTAGTTGATACTTATAAGCACTCTTTTTCACAGATATATAAACATGACGGCTTTCTTCTTCCATGAGGGGGTTTGGCATCACAATGGCTTTGTTTCCAGATGGACTGTTAAAGAATGCGACGCACACATCTCCCAGAACTCCTGAAGAATTCAACCAATCAGATAACGACTTCTAAACTCCTAAAGTTTTTCCCATTTTGTGTGCCTCATGTATCAGACATTCAGTCTGTGGATGTGACGTCTGAGGATGAGACTACCTTGGAATAGGATCCAGCATCCCTGCGACTTTACATAAAACAAGCAGTATGGAGAATGGATGGATAAAAATATGGCTTTCATTCTAAAAATAAATATTTTTCTGTCATGACAACTCTGAGTGTTTGGCATGGTAATAGATTTGACAATGTTAATATGTTTGATCTTGGCGGAATAGATCTACTATGCTGCTGTTGTTGTTGCTGCTGCTGCCGTTGGTTATTGCTGCTGCTGCTGCTGTTGTTGCTGTTGGTTAATGCTGCTGCTGGATATTTCTGCTGCTGTTGGTTATTGCCGCTGATGCTGCTGTTATTCCTGCTGCTGTTGGTTAATGCTGCTGCTGGATATTTCTGCTGCTGTTGGTTATTGCTGTTTCTTCTGTTGGTTATTGCTGTTGCTGCTGCTGTTGTTGCTGTTGGTTAATGCTGCTGCTGGATATTTCTGCTGCTGTTGGTTATTGCTGTTTCTTCTGTTGGTTATTGCTGCTGCTGTTATTTCTGCTGCTGTTCGTTATTGCTGCTGCTGGATATTTCTGCTGCTGTTGGTTATTGCCGCTGATGCTCCTGTTATTGCTGCTGGTGTTGGTTATTGCTGCTGTTGGATATTTCTGCTGCTGTTGGTTATTGCTGCTGCTGTTGGTTATTGCTGTTGCTGCTGTTGTTGCTGTTGGTTATTGCTGTTGCTGCTGTTACTGCTGCTGCCGTTGGTTATTGCTGCTGCTGGATATTTCTGGATGCTGCTGTTATTGCTGTTTCTTCTGTTGGTTATTGCTGCTGCTGGATATTTCTGCTGCTGTTGGTTATTGCTGTTTCTTCTGTTGGTTATTGCTGTTGCTGCTGTTGTTGCTGTTGGTTATTGCTGTTGCTGCTGTTACTGCTGCTGCCGTTGGTTATTGCTGCTGCTGGATATTTCTGCTGCTGTTGGTTATTGCTGTTTCTTCTGTTGGTTATTGCTGCTGCTGCTGCTGCTGTTGGTTATTGCTGCTGCTGCTGTTGTTGCTGTTGGTTATTGCTGTTGCTGCTGTTATTGCTGCTGCTGTTATTTCTGCTGCTGTTGGTTATTGCTGTTTCTTCTGTTGGTTATTGCTGCTGCTGCTGCTGCTGTTGGTTATTGCTGCTGATGCTGCTGTTATTGCTGTTTCTTCTGTTGGTTATTGCTGCTGCTGGATATTTCTGCT
Organism: Anabarilius grahami; assembly: GCA_003731715.1. NCBI lineage: Eukaryota > Metazoa > Chordata > Actinopteri > Cypriniformes > Xenocyprididae > Anabarilius > Anabarilius grahami. The sequence continues at coordinate 1,217,552 of RJVU01039986.1, read as the reverse complement.
GCTGTTGGTTATTGCTGTTTCTTCTGTTGGTTATTGCTGCTGCTGCTGCTGTTGGTTATTGCTGCTGATGCTGCTGTTATTGCCGTTTCTTCTGTTGGTTATTGCTGCTGCTGGATATTTCTGCTGCTGTTGGTTATTGCTGTTTCTTCTGTTGGTTATTGCTGCTGCTGTTGTTGCTGTTGGTTATTGCTGTTGCTGCTGTTATTGCTGCTGCTGTTGGTTATTGCTATAAGTACCTAGTAGCTTGAGATACTTAAGTTTTAAAGTAGCTTCCGCAACACTGATTTGCATTTAGATGCAGTTGCTTTTGTTGGGACTGTGGTGCAGTAGTTCATAATCAGCAAGGTCAGGTTAGGCTTTCGTGCTCATGTGGGTGACAGTCCAGCTTGTGATGTCATGGTCTGACTTGAATGAAGTAAAAAGTTTAATTTTTAAATGTGTAACATGTTGCATGTGTGATGTTGACATGCATCCATCTGTCCTTCCACAGAACTCCTACTCTCAATTTCTCTGTACCCTCCCTCTCCTTGTTTGCCCTCGTCTTCCTCACAGGCTGAGGTATTTATCTTCTTTATTCGAGGAGTTTGAAGGTTGTGGGTCGGGCTGCAGTGTTGGGATGATGAATGGGGCAGTCAGTGATGTGCAGCCACCTCAGGGGGCCAAACGAGACAGCTATTTAGTGACTGAACAAGACACATCGCTTTTCTTTTATTGTTTTCAAACTGCACAGAGGGAGATAAAACCCAGTCTGGGCAATGGGAACAGAAAAGAAGACCCAGACACAGAAAATAGCCTCTGGATCCTCACTGTGTATACATACATACAGAGATGCTGGAATATCTTGATTTGTAGTTGTCTATTCCATTCATATGCCAGGTCATATTTCCTGAAAATGGAACTGGAAAAAAAAAAATTCTGTCGTCATATACTATCTTAGAAAAAGTGGGTTCCTTTTTACAATACAGATTTCATGCAGCAAAGGGCGCAGTGATAGTGTATAGTGATAGGATATTAGCATGTCCATTACTAAGTGCTTTACCCAGCAGGGGTCAGTCATGCTGTATTTTATGTTGGATGTACACTAGACAAAAGGATACTGTATGTTTGGAATGGAATATCAGTGTATAATGCATCCTATGTCCAAATTTTTCATAATTTATTGATTCTTAAATTTTGGATTTACAGAAATCATTTTACATGTAAAGAGTGTTTCCCCAACATTCCAACACTGTATATCAAATCAACTCCTGACGAACACGTTTTTAATTATTATTTGAATTATCACTCAGTGACTCATTTAACCAAGTTGTACATTGTACTTATATTAAAACAGGTCCACGTTTAATAGTGCTACCGAGTTTATTATTTTTTTGAAGTAGTTAAAGAATCCTAATATAAAGTGTGACCCAATATTTATGTTTATAGGATGTATAAGTACACGCTAACATGCTCTCCACATATACACAGAACGACAGAAATATTGATCGTCCAGCATTGGTAGTCAGAACAAGTGTTCGGAGAATGAGTAAAATTGAGAAGTATAGATTTTCCAGAAAATAGAGAGGCTTTGAAAAATGGGCTGAAACATGTTTTGATGTAGTTGTGGTAGAAGAGAAAAAGAAAAAGAGGGAGAAGGAGATGAGGTTAGGGCACAGAGAGACGAGAGTAGGGGACGACAGGAAAAAGACGGAGGCTGCCCGTGTCCTCACCTCTCTTTCCATACAGACGAGCATATGTGGGCTGACAAGCTGACATTGCCAGCGGAGTGAGTGTGTGGCACCAGGCAGGCATTAGTGTGTGTGTGTGTGTGTGTGTGTGTGTTGACATCCAGTGAACAGACAGCTGATGGCACAGATTAGCTTCAACCTTACTGGTGACTGTCAACTAGCACCATCCCAGCACCACTCACACACACACACACACATATCTTTCTACTGTGACCCCTGACACACACACACAAACTCACTGCCGCAATACATCACTTATAATGAAAGAATAAGCAAAATATAACCAAATCAGGCATATTTTATTATTTTTATGAAAAATGCAATTTTGAAAAAATAGACAATAGACTTTTGTTAATGAGAAGGCTCTGAGGTTAAAGAACATTCTCCATCAAAAATCTGGACATGCCTCTGTTAAAAAGAGTCATTTATGGTAATGGTGAATTTTCCAGAGATAGAAAGAGTATGTGTGTATATCTATCACTTTTTACAACTCACTGGATTGAAAGCAGTTTTTAATACAAATGCAGTTGAGACAGGTTTCAGCATCATATTATATTAGCCTTTCTCTAATGCTCAGTTTAAGAAAATGAGACGTTCCCAAAACCAAAATGGAATTTTTTGAAAATGGTTTTGTTTGGGGACCTTCTAATGATCTTTAGTTAAACTCTGCATTTTTAATATTGCAGCTTCCTACATACATAAGAAGCGACTTCTACGCGCATGCCCAGTGTGCATGAACGGTCATGTGACATGCATTTTTGGTGGTGTAATGCAGAGCAGTGTTTCCCAACCCTGTTCCTGGAGGCACACCGACAGTACACATTTTCCAACTCTTTCTAATCAAACTCACCTGATTCAACTCATCAGCTCATTAGAAGAGACTCCAAGACCTGAAATGTATGGGTCAGATAAGTGAGACATCCAAACTGTGTTCTGTTGGTGTGCCTCTAGGAACAGGGTTGGGAAACACTGGTGTAGAGTAGATGGAGATTGCTTCTAAAACGCTGTGGGAACGCCAGTGTAGATGAGGATCGTTTTCATTTTAAAACGCTGTTTTAAAACGAAAATGAAACAGGGCCTTTTATGAATGTGCTGGGTGTCACTCCTTGTTTTGTGTTTATAATGTGTATTTGTGTAACTGTACAGAGTTAAAGTTAGCTCTGTCCTGACTGCTGAGGCAGCAGGTGTGTTTACCTATAACTGCTGGTGGCCAGAATAGCATGAAGAACTTCTCAACGAATAAATGGCTGTGCGTCATTGTGCTACACGCAGTTACTTCATGAATTTGTAATCGGATATTTCTGTGTTAATGTTCAGTCGTTTGTTTTTATGCGTGTGTACACCAGCTGACATTTTCTGCTCTGACAGCGGCAGTAGGAGGTATGTTCCGGAGAAAGGGAGACGGGGTGTCATCGATTGAGCTACAGACCGAGCCCTATTATCCCGCGGTCCGCGGTTCACAGCCGCAGTCAAGCGAGATGCTCCGCGTGTCATCCGCGTTCGCTTTAATTGGCAAAGCGTGCCAGTGCGGCTACTCCTCTGATTCAACCCGTGTCCTCTCTTTCACCCTCATGCACATCTGGGTTGGCGTATTTGAAAAAAGTTTCTTTTTTGGCAGGGCACGCGGACGGTTGGGTAATCTGACCTTGCGTGTCCAGATAAGCAGGTGTCAGGCAATGTGTTCGGGGAGCTCATTAAACAGGAAAATAAGGCAAATCTGCCAAGCAACTCTTTTGTAAGGAGCACTAAATGGAAAAGGAGATGTACGGGTATGTGTGACGCTCTGAATGTGTGATGAGTCATGATGTTTTATAGTGAACAAACACCCAAAGCCCCACAGCCAGCGCGAGCCTTCGCACACACATCACTGCACTGCTACAGACAACATATGAAAGCCAGAAAGACGTGGGCTAAAGGGAATACGGAAATGCTGGAGAGGTCTTGTGAACAGCTAATAAATCAGACAGAGCGATCCGTCTGATGAATGATTGACACTTGAGGGAGCGGAGCGATGGGTCTTATTTTGTCAGATTCAAATTCATTCTTAAAATAAATCTCGAGCCGTGCAGGGTGTTTTATAAACACAAAAGCGTGGAGAGGAAAAACGAGGGAATTATATGCTTTTTAACATTGCATCAGTTTGGAGTTCAGAAAACAAGACTTATTTAGCTCAGATATTATAAGATAAACTATATTAAATTAATGATAATGGCTTTTGGCATGACAAACGCAAACAAAAGTTTGGAAGCAACACACAAAAAAAGTCTTTAACGTTACATATAGCCTATTTGGTTAGTTAATTAAACATATTATCTGTTCTTAAAGGGTTAGTTCACCCAAAAATGAAAGTTCTGTCATTTATTACTCGCCCTCAAGTCGTTCCACACCCGTAAGACCTTCGTTCATCTTCAGAACACAAATTAAGATATTTTAGATGAAATCCGAGAGGTATTAGACGGCAATATCAACACTTTCAAGGTCCAGAAAGGTACTAAAGACATCATTAAAACAGTCATGTGACTGCAGCGTTTCAACCTTAATATTATGAAGAGACGAGAATACTTTTTGTGAGCAAAAACAAAACAAAAATAACCATTTTATTCAACAGTCTCGTCTCTTCGCTTTCAGGTTCTACGTCAGAATGCCGACTCATTATTGGCCGGCTCCTGCGTCAGCATCGTCGTGCTGATCACGTGATCAGCTTTGGCCAATACTGAGTCAGCGTTCGGACGTAAACAGAGAAGCTCTGCAATGTAAATAGCGTAGGAGAATAACACAGAAGAGAAGAGATTGTTGAATAAAGTCCTTATTTTTGTTTTGTTTTTGCACACAAAGTATTCTCGTCACTATATAACATTAAGGTTGATCCACTGCAGTCACATGACTGTTTTAACGATGTCTTTAGTACCTTTCTGGACCTTGACAGTGTTGATTATATTGCTGTCTATGGAGGAGTCATACACCTCTCGGATTTCATCAAAAATATCTTAATTTGTTTTCTGAAGATGAACGAAGGTCTTACGGTGTGGAACGACATGAGGGTGAGTAAATAATGACAGAAATTTCATTTTTGGGTGAACTAACCCTTTAATAACAGGGTGGAATATGTCTATATTTTAATATTTTTAAACAGAATGAATTTCTAATTAAATGTTTATTCACTTTAATGGTGTATTCCACCCTGTTGCCTGTAATATGAAGACTAAATGTGCTTTCAAAATGTGTTTTATAGCATATTCCACCCTTGACTAAAATTCCATGCTATTGACTAAAAATTACAGTCTAAATTTTGTGATATTGTGAGTGTGTGAAGGTCAATGGATGATCTTGAACTTCAATACTTATATGTCACATTGAATTTTATTGATAATATCCCTTTAGATATTATATCACTGACGACAGCAGCTCTATATAAACATAAATATTTAAGCTATTTGTGTTAAGAAAGAACACTGCATTGCTTGGATAGTACTTTGCTGCCATTTAAATTGAACAAATGCATTTCACTAAACAAGCATCAAAGAAAACACAGAGAAGTTGAGAAGTGACATTGTGGAAGCATGCGTTTGAATTTCAGCACACCCTATAAAACCGTCTGTATGGTTTGAATAGAATATAATTGTTTGCAGTGAGTCTAATGTTTATGAGAACAGAGAGGGAGGGAGTTAGTGAGTCAGACAGCGCAACACTGCCACCTGCTGGACACGGAGTATAACTACTATTCCCTTCATGGAGTAATTACCATCATCAAAAGAGTTAAATCTCTCTACATTCTATAAATAACATTCTTTTATGTGCCACATGTCCATGTGTGTCTATTATAAAATGTCTCTATGATTCTATGATGAATGATTTACTTTTGTTGTTTACTCACTTTTCAAGTTTACAGTTACTTTACTCCCATGTTGCCCATGTAATCAGAGTTTTAGAACTTTAAAGCTGTAATTCGTTAAAGGAGATTAGCTTTTGGGGAGACCAATGTTGAATTTAATGAGGCTCTATGAACTCGATTCTCTACAATAGAATCAGTTTTTTGTGGGAACGAGTCCCAGCCATATAATATAAAAAACTGTATTCTTTGACAACTTACTGGAACTTCATTATTATCACTTCATGTTCTTTAATGTAAAAAAATCAAGACAGCTATGCTTAATGAACTTAAAATAGAGGAATACTTGTTTTATTGATGCTAGTGCACAGGACTTTTCATTTTATTTTATTTTGCAGAAGCTTTAAACACTTTCAGTAAAACTTAGCTGTCTATGGAGTAGAAAGGTGAAGAGAAACGAGCCAAAACTAAACTGCCAAATTACATATGAACATCAAATCAGAAAATAGTATGGAAAATACAGGGCCTTTTCTACTCTATCCCTGTAATGTTAAACAATATTATCTCATATTTCACTCTTAATAGTCTATATAAACACATTCTATCTACCACTATCCACGCGTTCTATTTCTATAACCACCAAAAACAAAAAAAGCATTCAATCACTCTCAGCCCCTTAGCTAAATTGAAATACTAAAACCGCCAATAGGTGGCGGAAAATCATTGTCTTAACGAATCATTCAGTCAAACGATTCATTCAAAATGGCTCATTCAAAATTCAAGTAAGCATGAAGACTGCAAGCGTGTGTAAAACTTTTGATTACCTGATCAAAAATGCAAGTGTTTACAGAGCTTTATTTTGATTTTCAATATTTTGCATTTTAAAATAAGCTTCTAAATGTCTGTTCAGTGGTCCTTATGTAACAGATTTACATTTACATTTATGCATTTGGCAGACGCTTTTATCCAAAGCGACTTACATTGCATTATACTATACATTTGTATCTGAGTATGTGCAATCCCTGGAATCGAACCCATGACCTTGGCATTGCTAGTGCCATGCTCTAACCACTGAGCTACAGATGACATGATTTAGTAATTGTGATGCTTCTAATTAAGTGATAAAAAGCAGATGCAAAAGTACAAAATACAGATACTCATCTTTGCACTAATAAAATGTGCAACTCTTTATGTTTTACTACCAAATTATATGTAATGACTAATTAACTTACAGTGAAATGTTTCCCTCGACATCTCGCGATATAGGGAAATGTGAGTTCCTGAACATGATGCATGATGTGATACCCTCAGCCTCGAATACAGCTCCGAAGCTTCCTGTTGCGTGCACACGCTCTCAAGTGGCTGGAAGTGTAGGTATTTGTACAGACCCAATGACTGTCTTTTTGAGTGAGTCATTGAATCATTCATTAGACCGATTCATTCAGTAAGAAATCATCACTGTGTTGCTCGCAGATGCGCAATGGCTCTTCTGTGGATTTGTTTTGTTGGTGAAATAGAGCAAAAACATGCAATATTCTGAGTCTAAAATGTAAGTCACCTAATATTAACTTGTTTTATAAAATCACTATCAAATTTGAAGTCGTTCGGGGAAAACAACACTCTTGCTCGTGTGCTATTGCTTAAAGGGTTAGTTCACCCAAAAATTAAAATAATGTCATTTATTACTCACCCTCATGCCGTTCTCCCTCATGTCGCACAAATTAAGATATTGTTGATGAAATCCGATGGCTCAGTGAGGCCTCTATTTGAGAGCAAAGCCATTCAAACTCTCAAGGTCCATAAAGGTACTAAAAACATATTTGAAACAGTTCATGTGAGTTCTGTGGTTCTATTTTAATATTATAAAGCGACAAGAATACTTTTTGTGCGCCAAAAAAAACAAAATAACGACTTTTCAACAATATCATTATGAGCTGATTTCAAAACACTGCTTCATGAATCTTCTGAGCTTTATGAATCTTTTGTTTTGAATCAGTGATTCGGATCTCCTATCAAACAGCTGAACTGCTGAAATCACGTGACTTTGGCGCTCCGATTCACTGATTTGATTCATAAAGCTCTGAAGCAGTGTTTTGAAATCGGCCCATCACTATATTGTTGAAAAGTCTTTATTCTATTTTTTTTTTGGTGCACAAAAAATATTCTTGTCGCTTTATAATATTAAGATAGAACCACTGTACTCACATGAACTGTTTCAAATATGTTTTTAGTACCTTTATGGATCTTGAGAGTTTAAATGGCTTTGCTCTCAATAGAGGCCTCACTGAGCCATCGGATTTCATCAACAATATCTTAATTTGTGTTCTGAAGATGAACGAAGGTCTTACAGGTGTAGAACGACATGAGGGTGAGTAATTAATGACTTTATTTTCATTTTTGGGTGAACTAACCCTTTAACTATATCCTGTTCTAAATATTAAAAACAAGAATTCAATCAGGGGCATTTTTTAGCTCCATATGTTGAATTTTGGGAGCTTTTTTTTTTTTTTTTGTGGCATTTTTTCCCCAAGTTCCCATTAATTTCCAACCGTGATGGTCCTTTTTCGAGGGCAAGCGGAGGCCCTTTCTGAAATGAGTGAAACACAGCAAAGGCCACTTCTGGAAATAGGTTGTACAATGTGTTTTCAATTATATTTTTATTTGATACTTGGAAAGTTACATTCAACACAACATAAATCAAATTTCATATACAAATACCCAGATGGAAAAACAGTAACTATAACCATACACACACCTGCAGAGGGCGCCATTACAGGCAGTGTGAGAAACAAATGAGGAGCTTTTAGATGCA
>RJVU01039986.1:1195887-1208998 GCA_003731715.1 Anabarilius grahami | reverse complement strand
GTGTGTGTGTGTGTGTGTGTGTGTGTGTGTGTGTGCATGTTTTTGTGACATATCAGGACACAAATGTGTATAATGACATGGGTATGACATAGGTATTACAAAAAAGAGGTAACTTATGAGGACATTACCCATGTCCCCACTTTTCAAAAGGCTTATAAATCATACAGAATGAGTTTTTGTGAGAAAGTAAAAGTGTGCACAGTTTCCTGTGATGGTTAGGTTTAGGGGTAGGGGTAGTGCAGGGGGATAGAAAATACAGTTTGTACAGTATAAAAACCATTACGCCTATGGAATGTCCCCACAAATGTGTGTGTGTGTGTGTGTGTAGGCATATTGAAAAAACATAATAACTAATAACAATCTTAAAGAAAAGGGAATTTGAGCTTCAGTTTCTGCTTAGACATTTGTGGACAGTCCATAAAGGGAAAACATTATTGATAAGAAATTTGCTGTTTCCAGGAAATGTGTGGAGCCAGACTTTAGTGAGAAAGAGTGTGGGAACCAGTCTTTGGAGACAGTTGAGTCAGCAACGGGCAGCAGAGATGTCTCTGTCTCTCTGTCTCTCTCTCTCGGTGCTAAAGTAAGGGGTTGTTTGTGTGGATGAAGGAACAGACCGGCTCCTGCCAGCTGCTGCCCAGTGTGACAGAGACAGGTGCTGCACACACACACACACACACACTTAGTAGACAAACCACCCATTTCTAGCATGCTACAAGTATATCAATTTTCTTTTCGTGGTCTTTTTTCATATAAGCAGTAACCAAATGTTGCTTTACACTCATTTTTATTTGCACTGCTTAATATGGCTTCTTGGAACTAATAATTTTTTATTATATTGATGATAAAAATAGACCAGTAGAGTACATTGTTAATTTCTTTATTTTATATGGCAAATTCTTTATTCATAAACAAAAGTTTGCAAATAACATTCCATCCTATCCTCATTTCAAAACTGAAGTAATATCACTTCTCAAAACTCTTTGTTATATAAATAACAAAAAATCCCTAAGATTTATAAAAATATTATGAAGAAATGTTTAAAGAAATGATGCTTTCCCTACATATTAATGTCTGTCTGATATTGTACCAATAATGATAGTGTATGCATTCTTGTGTCACTTTGTCTTGTCATCTTTTGTTTTTCATTGTTCTTTGTATAACCCTTGTTTTTTTATGTATTTGTAATAATAATAATAATAATAATAAGGCTTCTTAGAACTAAACAAAAGATTTCCGTTCAGATGCCTTTGTAGAAATGCATACTTAATTTGACTTAATAATGACTTAATTTGACATTATTACAAATGCACTTTTTATAAGTACACTTAAGTGTGTTAGGAAAGTCTACTCTCTTTAAGTGCACTTAAGTGTGTTAGGAAAGTATACTCTCTTTAATTGCACTTAAGTGTGTTAGGAAAGTCTACACTTTAAGTGCACTTAAGTGTGTTAGGAAAGTCTACTCTCTTTAATTGCACTTAAGTGTATTAGGAAAGTCAACTCTTTAAGTACACTTAAGTGTATTAGGAAAGTCAACTCTTTAAGTGCACTTAAGTGTGTTAGGAAAGTCTACTCTCTTTAATTGCACTTAAGTGTGTTAGGAAAGTCTACTCTCTTTAAGTGCACTTAAGTGTATTAGGAAAGTCAACTCTTTAAGTACACTTAAGTGTATTATGAAAGTCTACTCTCTTTAATTGCACTTAAGTGTGTTAGGAAAGTCTACTCTCTTTAAGTGCACTTAAGTGTGTTAGGAAAGTCTACTCTCTTTAAGTGCACTTAAGTGTGTTAGGAAAGTCTACTCTCTTTAAGTGCACTTAAGTGTGTTAGGATAGTCTACTCTCTTTAAGTGCACTTAAGTGTGTTAGGAAAGTCTATTCTCTTTAAGTGCACTTAAGTGTGTTATGAAAGTCTACTCTCTTTAAGTGCACTTAAGTGTGTTAGGAAAGTCTATTCTCTTTAAGTGCACTTAAGTGTGTTAGGAAAGTCTACTCTCTTTAAGTGCACTTAAGTGTGTTAGGAAAGTCTATTCTCTTTAAGTGCACTTAAGTGTGTTAGGAAAGTCTACTCTCTTTAATTGCACTTAAGTGTGTTAGGAAAGTCTACTCTCTTTAATTGCACTTAAGTGTGTTAGGAAAGTCTACTCTCTTTAAGTGCACTTAAGTGTGTCAGGAAAGTCTACTCTCTTTAAATGCACTTAAGTGTGTCAGGAAAGTCTACTCTCTTTAAGTGCACTTAAGTGTGTCACGAAAGTCTACTCTCTTTAAGTGCACTTAAGTGTGTTAGGAAAGTCTACTCTCTTTAAGTGAACACTTTTGTACAATAACTCTTATATAGTATGTAAGCTGTCTATCACTAGCAAAGCTTAACAATTAGCCTAGAATTGTGTTAAAACATGCTAATTCATGTTAGCAATGTGCTAAAACATGCTAGAAATGTGTTAAATCATGATAACATGCTTAAACATACTAGCAATGTGGTAAAACACACTAGCAACATGCTAATTCCTGCCAGCAATGTGCTGAAACATGTTAGGATCATACAAGCAATGTGTTAAAACATGCTAGCAATGTGCTAATTCATGGTAGCAATATGTTAAAACATGTTAGCAAGAGATTTGTGTTAATACATAATAACAACATGTTAAAACATATTAGGATCATGCTAGCAACATATTAAAACATGATGACAACTGTTAAAACATATTAACAAAATGCTAATTCATGTTAGAATTGTTAAACATGCTAGCAACATGCTAATTCATAATAGCAATGTGTTAAAGCATGCAAGGATCATGCTAACAATGTGCTAAATAAATAACAGCAATGTGTTAAAACATGATAGCAACTTGTTATAACATACTAGCAAACATGCTAAGTCATGCTATCACTGTGCTATCAAGAATTGTGTTAAAACATGATAGCAAAATGCTAAAACATGCTAGCAACTTGTTATAACATACTAGCAACATGCTTGTGCTAAAACATGTTAGCAGGACATTAATGCATGTTAGAATTGTGTTAAAACATGATAGCAACATGCTAAAAAAAATGCTAGCAACTTGTTATAACATACTAACAACATGGTAAATCATGCTAGCAATGTGCTAAACATGTTAGCAGCACACTATTGCATGCTAGAATTGTGTTAAACATGTTAGCAACATGTTAATTAATAATAGCAATGTGTTAAAAGATGCTAGAAACTTGTTATAACATACTAGCAAACATGCTAAGTCATGTTAGCAATGTGTTAAAAAATAATAGCAATGTGTTAAACATGCTAGTAAAGTGTTAAAACATAATAGCAAAATGCTAAAACATGTTTGCAACTTGTTATATCATACTAGCAAACATGCTAAGTCATGCTAGCACTGTGCTAAAACATGTTAGCAGCACACTAATGCATGCTAGAATTGTGTTAAAACATGCTAGTAAAGTGTTAAAACATGCTAGCAACATGCTAATTCATACTAGCAATGTGCTAAAGCATGCAAGGATCTTGTTAGCAAAACATGCTAAAACATGGTACATGAACATGATAGTAACTTTTTTTTTTTTTTACTTTCATAAAACCTTTAAAGGGGCTCTATGTAGGAATGATACCCAGTGTTCAAAATAGGTACTGCAGTCCAAATTCAAAATATTGTTTGGCCCGCCCCCTTGTTCAAAGACACGGGTTGCCAGCAACAATAGGGAGCGCAATTCACAATGAAAGCTGAGGAGACTTACACACTGTAAGCTGATGAGTTGATTTAGCTTTCCTGTAGCTCACTGGTTAGAGCGTGGCACTAGCAATGCCAAGGTCATGGGTTCGATCCCAGGGATTGCACATACTCCGATACAAATGTATAGTATAATGCAATGTAAGTCGCTTTGGATAAAAGCGTCTGCCAAATGCATAAATGTAAATGTAAATGTAAATCTGTTTTAAAGGTGGTACAGAGGATCTTTTCGTCGACTGAGTTTTTAAAATGAGCGCATGCATAAGAACAACCCCCCTCCTTCACAGCTCATTTCAAGGGAACGCCTCCCAAAACTCGTGCAGGAGTATTGGAACACGAGTGTTTACCACCGGCATTCGCTGTGTTATTAAGCCGGGCACACATTTAACGACTAGCTAAAACATTCTGACTGTGCTCAACATACAGCGATTGTTTCCTGCTCCTGAAGCAGATTTATATACTTTCACATGGAATTTGAACACCGACTGTAATCGCAGACTGAACGCAACTGGCTCTGACTGGACGCGTTTGAGCGCGATCAGTCATAAGTATCAGTTTACATTCATAATCGGCCTTACAATCGTTACGTGATTCATTATGTCGGACTCACCGCAGGTAACTCATAATCTGCAGTTGTTACTCCTGTCTCCTGACAAAAACATTGCATGCGGCGCCTGTGGAGTGTGGAAAGTTACTGGAGCGCGCAGCCAAGCGTCTCTCACAAGGAACGTCATGGCAGTGATTGACAAGCCAGAGGGCCAATCGTTTACGCGATGATCGCGTAAACGATTGGCTGATGTTTTTAAGGCCCAACCTCGTGCACAGGTGATGTATATTAATAATATTCCTTTCAGTGCACCTAATAAATAGTCTTTTATCAGTTAGTAAAGACAGTTTCAAGTAATATTGCAAAAATGTATAAAACAAAACATCCTCTTTAGCACCTTTAATATGCTGTTGTTCATAGAGATTTTTAGATGGATGCAGAGGCTTTTTAGGTCAGGTAGAATCTGCGATTCTCTGACCCAGTTTGTTTGTTGGTTTCCATGGTTGCAATACGCAGTGTTTTCCGCCAACTGGCAACCTGCGATGTCGAAATACTATTGGATAAACTGGCAGCACACGGTTTCGCACAGACCAAAACAAAAACAGACATTCCGACACGGAACGCGCATTTTCAAAGTAGAATATCTGGCTGTAGCTTTGTTTTTCTGAGGAACAAGTAGGTGAACTTAGCATGTTTCCTAAATATCTGCAAACATATCGGGGTATTTTTATGCTTTATTAAAGTAAAAATCTTACATAGAGCCCCTTTAAACTTCAAGCTTTCACAGTTATTTTATTTCAGATCTGCCAGCATCAGAGTTTGTCATCAAACTTTACTCATAGTTCTGTTGTTCTTTATTGAGTGAGGCTTTATACGTCTCATTGACCGTCTCATTGGAAGTTCTGGGGTGTGTCCGTGCCATGGGCGAGTGTTGTGGGGGCTGTGAGCCCTGCACACATGTGCTGTCACTCAAGCGCCTGCAGTGAGAGAGACGAGGAACGAGAGCTTCTAGTAGACGCCTGTGTCCTCGTCTCATTGCAAACTTTGCTTCAGTCTTGTTGCATCTCCAGTGTTTTACCATTTGCAGCGGTTTATTGGATCAGAAGGCAGATGATGAAGGCAGTGGCAGTCCTGGTCGCACTGCTGACCGTTGTGTGTCAGGTGAGTGGAGCTTTACTTTACTTATTTGTGGACTTCAACTCCAGGACATTTCAGTGAACTTCCAGTTGTACAGTGAAATAAATAGCTCAATCTTAATGTAATATTAAAAGCCGAGAGGTTGCAATATTCTTTCCATGAGTAATGGGGGGACAATTTTTTTCCAATTATGAAATATATTATGATATATAATCATTTGCTGTAGGTTATCTTGTAGGTAATCTTGTTGGCTAAAGATTCAGTGTTTAAGAAGTGGTTACAGTTTTGACCTTGGGTCACATCTGCTAAAATCATCTTTAGTGGTTTGGTGTTTAGTAATTGATTGTTAACTGGCTGAACTTACTGTACGAGCCGTCAGATGTATTATACGGCCGCTGGAAATGAATGATCTAAACACGAGTCAATTCTGACAAATTGAATGATGACAGATAATGAATAAGAAGAGAAATGCAGCTGGTTTGAAGCTCGTTTGACGTTACAGTTTCGAGGCCCCCTTTGGTCTGTCACTGGTGTAATCATGAAGACAACGGATGAGAATGAAAACAGAGCCACGCTGCCGTAAATATTCGCCACAATCAGTGATCTGAACTGTTTAGATTCTGAAATGAGAGATTTGTCCTGGAGTTGCACTCGTGGTCGAGCTTTCATCATGCTATACATAAACAGCAGAAAGGTTTCTAGTGGCTTGTTATTTATGAGCAATTCAAGAGCAATTGCTTCAAAGTCACTCGGGCACAATATGCATAAAGGTACTTTATGCATTTAAACCGAACCATTTTCCCAAATCATATAGACTCTATTTTATTTGCTCAGAGTTTGCTCTTTCATAGCTCATTCTGTTTCATTTAAGGGTCAACGTTGTCTCAAACATTTCTTTAGGAGTAATATAAATTGACAAGAATTAGACGATCCATGAAGAGCATAAAGCTGTAAAATGAATGTGGAGAGCATATCCTTTGTCCATTTTAAAGGATTAGTTCACTTCAGAATTCAAATTTCCTGATCATTTACTCACCCCCATGTCATCCAAGATGTTTATGTCTTTCTTTCTTCAGTTGAAGGAAAACATTCCAGGATTTTTCTCCATATAGTGGACTTCACTGGGGTTCAACGGGTTGAAGGTCCAAATGTCAGTTTCAGTGCAGCTTCAAAGAGCTCTACATGATCCCAGACGAGGAATAAGAGTCTTATCTAGAATGTGGAAAAAATTTTAATTTTAATTTCAATTAAACATAACTAACATTTCTTTCCTTACAAGGATAACATCTCTATATGTTTTGATACTGTATGTCTCTAACTCAGAATTACTGTTTGTCTGAAAATAACAAAAGGAGAAGTAAAACTAGACAGGTGTCCAGTTATGTGTGTCCAACCTCATGATTTGCTCCTGCCTAGTAGCAAAGAATTATACATATGTAGAACCAATCAAGTTGGATGAAAATGACGTCACCTTTATCATGTTCCTTTTCATAAAAGCAGCTTGATTGGGGGATTTTCTCTGAAATTGGCCGTGAGTGATTAAAGCGTATCAAAGACATTGTCTGGAGTCTTGTCTGATTACTGCTGCGCAGCAGGTTACTGGAGCACTAAAGGTCTCAATTACAAGATCTTAATGTTCATAGGGGGCGAGACGTCGTCTGACTCAAAGCAAGTTAGACGTGCTAGAGTTTGTAAGTGTCGATTAGGAGACGCTACACTAACGTAAGTCAGGTGCGTAGGGGAATTTCTACCACACAAAACAGTCGGTCATTTTCTAAAAAATATTAAAAATGATGTACTTTTTAACCACAAATGCTCATCTTGCACTGCTCTGAGATGCGCCACGCGTTACGTAATCACGTTGGAAAGGTCACGTGTGATGTAGGCAGAAGTTGTGATCCAGTGTCTACAAAGCGAACGTGCAAAGACTAAGTCAAACGCCCTTTACAAAAAAAGGCAGAACAATGATGTCGGATGATTTTGAAGTTGGAGGAGAAAATGAGATGGAATTTTTCGTGGTACTTCCGCCTACCTTTCCAGCATGATTACGTAACTAGTGGCGCATCGCAGAACAGTGCAAGACGAGCATTTGTGGTTAAAATGTACATACATTTTTTATTTTTTTTAGAAAATGACCGATGGTTTCACTAGATAAGATCCTTATTAACCCCACTGAAGTCCACTATATGGAGAAAAATCCTGGAATGTTTTCCTCAGAAACCTTCATTTCTTTTCGACTGAAGAAAGAAAGACATGAATATCTTGGATGACATGCGGGTGAGTGAATTATCAGGAAATTTGAATTCTGAAGTGAACTAATCCTTTAAAATCTCTGACTTTTTTAATCGAAGTGAAATCGAAGAACGAACATCATTTCAAACTAATTTAGTTTGGAGTTCGTTTCAGGAGTTTGAAACAGCTTGCCAAAGAGAACTTTCCAGAAAAGTTTGCTCCAGCTGGTAAACACCTTTGAACTACCATTGGTCCATGGTGATGATGTAATAGGTGGGTGTGGCTCTAAGGCTCCACCTTCTTTGAGGTGTAAATCTTCTCCAGTTCATTTCTTCTGTTTGTCCAGTTCACAAAAGATGAACATGACGGCACATGCTAGTGGATGAGTTGAATCAACTCCACAGCAACTACATAAATTTATCCACTAACCATTCAGAAACGTCCAGTTTAATTCTAAAAGTTGTAACTTCTTCCTTAGTCTCTCCATCAGTGTCGACTCCGGTTTGAACAATGTAAGGCTGAACACCGTTACTGACAATCCTCATTTTGGCTGCGTGAGATTCTCCAGCTTTGTTGTTGTTGAGCTGTTAAAGCTCCGCCCTCTTCTGGAAAGGTGGCGTTTTAAGGCTCTGGACGCACTGATAATGTGTGCCACCTGAGATCATTTAACTTGGTAAAATTCTCTGGTGATCAGTGCTGGGAATTCCCAAAAGCTCGAGTCCCAGGAGAGGCTTATGTCTCACTGAGAACAATGAGATTCACACATGCCTCTGGTGGTCTCTTTGAGGGCTTGCTATGACTCTGCGCAGCTGTTCCCAGATGCAGACTCAACCCCATTTGTCTCACATGGTAATCTCTGCAGTGGAAATAGGAGGTCAACGCTCCCAGGCCACGCAATGAGCAAAAAAATCTGTTAATAAAGCAGCCAGTGTTGAGTTCAGCTGGCGATAGTCAGTCATCCTGGCAACTTTGTGTTC
The DNA here is from genome assembly GCA_003731715.1 of Anabarilius grahami. NCBI lineage: Eukaryota > Metazoa > Chordata > Actinopteri > Cypriniformes > Xenocyprididae > Anabarilius > Anabarilius grahami. The sequence continues at coordinate 1,200,387 of RJVU01039986.1, read as the reverse complement.
CTCTCAGTCCCAGACACTGATACAAATCAATCTGCGCCTTCCTTCCTTGCTTACCTTAATCCTAGGATCAGGAAACCATGATGGGACAGCGATAATTGAACATTATAATAGTGATTTCCGGTTTGAATTAGCGTGACATGACAGCATTCTGGTTTTAAAGGGTTCAGTCATGGATGACAGCAGGATCCGTTCTTGTAAAATAAACATGAACACTGCCTAAAATAAAATAATAGGAAAAAAGACAGAAAGTAGGGGGTGACCTTGGACACGAGGCATGTTCTGGACTATTCAGGAATGATATCCATCTGTGTGACCTACAACCTCTCATCCAGCCCGGCATTCTGTCTCTGAGATACAGACGGCATCACACATGTACATGTCACACACACACACACACACACACATGTTTGCAGAGATTAAACTAAAGGCCAAATTTTACATTTACCTAATCATGCTACTAATTTAAGAATTATGAGGTCAATGTATACAAGCTTGCTTTAACCCACAAAGCTACTTTTACATTTAAAATAACAAATAGCATTTGATCATATCCATATTCTCTGAATTAGTCCCCATATAACAAATATTTGCTAGTGTTAGTTAATAAAAATACAGTCCTTCATTACTTGTAAATGTTATTTCACAGTGCATTAACTGATGTTAATAAATGCAATTTTTGATTTTAATAATGTTGGTAAATGGTGAAAGTAACATTATCTAGGATTAATAAATGCTGTAGAAGTATTGTTTATTCTTAGTTCATGTTAGCTTAAATAACGAAACCTTATTGTAAAGTGTTATATTAATGCTTTTAATATTTTTAGTAGAATTTATTTATCTTAAATTACATATTATATGTAATTATATTTTAATTAATATATTATTTTATCATATTATTATATTACATTATGCATTATAATATGCTGTTGATGTCCGGAGGGAGTATTTGTTTTTCGTGACCCTAAAAGTTTGATTAAATGATCAAAATATGAGGACAATATTTAATATTTTTAAAATATTTTAAATGTGAAGGAAAAACAAAACGATAAACTTGGTTAAGGTATTTATCTGATGAAATTGTTAACAAAATTACAACTATAGCATTTATTTTAATATGCAAATAAAAACAAAAAGCTGAAAGGAAAAATCCTACATTGACTGCAACATAATCAGTCATTAATATTTGGTTGGTTCGCTCTTTTTTTGCATATGTTCATAATTTCTTTGTATGACATTCTAGACAAAAATGATGTCGGCACAATTTGGTAGGCTTCATTGCGTTATTATCACAAAAAAAAAATAATAATAAATCGGTAACACTTTAGTTTAGGGTCCAATTCTCACTATTAATGCATATTAGGATATTGACTGTTTATTAATGCCTTATTCAGCATGACCTTATTCTACATCCCATAAACCTACCATAATAACTATTAATAAGTAGTAATTAAGAGTTTATTGAGGTAAAAGTCGTAGTTTTATAGTGAGAATTTGACTCTAATTTAAGACTTCAAGCACAACTACGTAATATGCTCACAAAATCTGTAACAAATTTTTAATAATATTTAAATAAAGGGTGAAGATGTCAATTTTCCTATAGGCCGGACATCACTTTTGGCCACTACTGTATATCTGAAACACACTAAAACTAGTTGAAAACTCAGTTGGACACAGATGCGTGGGCCTAATGTGTTCCACACTCGCTCGGTTTCTTCTCCTCTTCAGAAATGTAGCATATCTCATTCTGTTAGTCACGCCTGCACCATCAGTGCCATGCTCTGGACCAGCTGACCCTGCCATATGTGTGTGGAGCTTCAGGAATGTCTTACTCTGGTAAAAGTTGAGCTAAACTGGGTTAGATGTGACACAGAGAGCAACAACTGTGTACTGGAATTTTACTAAGAGATCCAAAGGTTACACTTTGTTGGACATTCATAAACCTGTCATGAAATAAAGTGCATGTTTTGGTGGATATGTGAATGTGAGGTTGGGGGTTGCCGGAAAGCCTGTGGTTGGCACCTGCTGTCTCTGGGGGAATTAGTATGTGCTTCAGACAGTAGGGTATTTTCAGCCCTGTGTCACATCAGTGCTTCCTCTGAACAAATGTTTTCACATACAGCTCAGGAGACATGATGGGGTTCTCATTCAAGTATCAGATTTCTGAACTTTGTTTCAATGGTTCACTTTAGATATTCTACTAACTATAATCATAACTTTGTGACAACATGTCAGTCATTAGAGTAGTAGAATGTCTAAAGTAGACCATCGCAATAAAGTGTTACCAATTTTGATTTAAAAATTCCTTATGAGAAACAAAAGAAGAACCAAATGTTAAATCTCTCCAGGTGGGCAGTCCGTGAAGTTAGCGTTGCTTCAGATTAAACAGCAATTAAATAAAAGACCTGAGAATGTACAGATTACGCACTTGTGCATGTCCTAAATGAGGTGAAGAAGTGCATTAGCAGACACACATAAAAGCTGTATGGGTAAATGATAAGAGAAGTAACCGAATGTGCAGCTCTGTTAAAGACATCAAGAGACCTCCAGTAAAAGCCACCCAGAACACTGACTTCCCACCAACACAATCATTTCAGCCTCAAATATCCAACCAGACATGAGTATTCAGTATTCTGTTGGTCGATATTATTTCAGTATTAGGTTGTTGTTGTTGTTTTTTTTTATCTAATGAATTACATGATTACTTAATTAATCGCACATCAATTTTTGCTGAGAAATCACCCCCCAAAAGATCATTTAATTGTGTTAGATAAGTAAAACATTGAATCAATTTTACAAACAGCTTTAAAAATAAATATTTTGATATAACATTTTATTACACGTACACTTTTAAGGCTACAATGTGGCCATAACATATATTTTTTTAAAGTGGCATTTCGGTATATTTACACTGACTTTGAATGTGAGTGAAAAATGAAATGATACTATGAAACGAAAACCGATGAGTGAGTCATTGAATCATTCATTCAACTGAATTATTCAAACGGCTGATTCATTCAGAAATGAAGCAAGTTGCCATCTTTATGAATCAGTGACTCAGTCAATTCATTAAAAACTATATACACAACATTGCAGAACGTAAATTATTTTGCAATATTTACACAAAATATTTGAAAACAAAAACATACTAGTCAAACTGACCACTTCTGTTGAAGCAGATACTCTCAAAATAGACAAATATCAATTACCTGATTGATCGCTGTATTGATCTATCACTAATTTGAACCAATTTGAATTCACCTAAAAGTGTTTTTACTAACTTGTCTTTCCATGTAAACATTTGTATATTTATTAGTCTGGGTCTGTTCAGAGAAACCGTTCGATTAGTCATCAAATGTAGCTCAAAAGTGACAGTTGTTTGTGAACAGAGTTCTGGAATACAAGAGTAAACACTTCAGACTGAGTGTAATGTAGTACTACACTAGCAGAATGGAGAATTCGGGCTGCTCTAAGATTAGTGCTCTCTAACAGGGGCTGCACATGCCTGTAATGTCCAGCATTCTGTGCCGGCCTCTCAGAGGCGCGCCGTCAGGAAACACTTCCACCGCTGCAGCCATGAGGAAATCAAAGATCTACGACAGCCATTGCTGCTATTTAAGATTTTTACATGGTGATGATTTATTACTGCATACATAAATAGGATGATATCTAAAGGCTGGTTTACAGTAAGGATGATAACTATAATGATAAAGATATAGTTCTCTCTTAAAATCATTCTAAATATAAAAGAACTGCAGCTCGCGCCTCTTATAAACAGAATGATATTATCCTCTGGTGTAGAGGCTAATATAGTTATCGTTTTTGGTTCTGAACGGGCCTTTTTGTCCACAAGCTACTTACAGAGTCTTTGATGAGAACTTTATTTTAGAACCGCAACATAATATGGTTTAAATCATAAACTTTTTGTTTGCTGATATAAGGGAAAAGTTGTTAAATAAATAATTTGAAACCAGATACCCTTGTTCAAAAGAAGTACAATTTAGCATAGTGTACTTATTACAGAAATAATATACTTAAGTGTGAACTGAATGTTTTCTGATAATCACGTTAACTGTAAATAAATGAAGATATATTATAGTTTCATGTATAATAAATGCAATTAGTGTGCTTTTTTGACCCACTTAAGCAGGACTTAAGTATCATTATAGAAATATTTTTGCCATTGACAGATGTGGTAAACAGTAAATTTTGGACCTTTGTGCCGCAGTGCTTTATTACTCAAACTATTTACACAATCTTATTTCTCCCTGCATTTAACTTACAGTTCTTGTAGTTTCATAAATCAGTCCTGGTCTGTGGTGAGAGTTTTTTCGCTGTTTGACACACATTGTGTCGGTGTATGTGAGAATTCTGTCACCGTGTGTGGAATTTTGTCACTAAAGCACGTTTAGCAGCTGACCTCTGACCCCGGTCAGGTGCAGTAAAAGGGAACGTGTTTCAGAGTGACAGGCCGTGGGTGGCGAAAACTGAGCCTGTTCCCTT
>RJVU01039986.1:1074963-1195767 GCA_003731715.1 Anabarilius grahami | reverse complement strand
TAGATAAATGTGCATGTATATGTTTGTGTACATAATAAAAGGAAGAGGAAAGCGTGAGCTAGGTTCCCCACACCGGATTCCACATTAGAGACGCCATGAAACAGCTCAGCTCCACACACTCTGAAGCGGGAACAAGAGTCTGAACTACAGCTGTATAATACAATGACAAGCTGATAAAGGAACACAAGTATTTTAAAGCAATCTAAATGAATGTGGTACTCTAACAGATTTCCTGTAATAGCGTGTGGACACCTAGAGGTGTGTGATAGAAGTGCGAGTTTGTGAGATTGTGAAAATGCCAACCTTTAAAAAGAGTACTACTTATAGTATAAATAATATACTTTAAAAGAATATACTTAAGTGCAAACTGAATGTAATGTTATCTGCAGGTTATTTACAATTAAATGAAAATGAATTCAATTAAATTTATTATAATACAATTAAGTGAACTTAAAAGTGCTTTTTTTGGCCCATTTAAGTACATCTTTAAATGTAATTTCACTTTAAATGTATATCAAATAACAGTACAGTTAAAATTATTATAAAGTAGGCTATTTTACATGCACTTTAGTGTGTTAGTCAACATGTCAAAATAAGTGTATTTTAGATTGAAACAGTAATTTAAAATATACTCAAAACGTTTGACATTATTACAAAGTGCACTTTTTAAAAGTCTGCTTAAGTGTGTTAAGAAACAGTCATGAAAGTGTCTCTCTTTATGTACACTGATTTATTTAATGAATATTATGTAATATTGAGTATTAAGTGCAGTTTTGTAAAAAATATACATTTAAGATTTAAAGTTCATTAGAGATGCACATTCAATTCATTTAAGCACACTTCTTTTTCACAAGGGAATGCTGAATTAAATAAAATTAAAATGTATAATTTAATATTTTCATGTATAAATGCTAAATATTGAAGTCTCTAACACTTGCTTGCAAAATACTTACTTTAGTCAGAATACACAGCTACGTGTGAGTCCTCAATGGAGAAATATTGCTATGAAATTATGTTATTGGCATAGAAATGATACAGATGCATATGTTTACACGACAACGATGTACTTAAAAATGGAAGTTTTTCCCTTGCATTACTGAGAATTTTGGCATACAGACGACAACGTCAATACGATCCCGTTCACACGGATCCACGAAAACGACTAAAAACGCTGTATTATGCAAACCAAAAGTGGGTTGCAAGACCATTTTGAGAGATTCGCAGAGTGTGTAGTCAAAAAGAAACAACAACAACAATAAAAAATAGTTTTTTTCTGAAACTTTTATTTTGAAAGTCTAGTAATAATAGCCATACCTTATACTGTTCATCACTGTTAGTGATATTCTTTGAATTTATGTTTATGACGGTATTTGTGTGCATGTCAACCATTTTTGAGAAATAAATTACCTTGGTTCAAATTCCTCAATTTGTGTTGCGGCTTCATGACCATGGGAAAATGTGTAAGGTCCCATGGCCAAACCAGCAGAGAACCAGTGGTGTAAACAGCCCCTAAAATCTGCTGTAGATTGTGTGCATGCCACGGAGGAGCATCAGAGTCTGATCACTGCATGTGTTCTGTTGCAGGTCAGCAGCGGTCAGGTGAAGCAGAGCGATCTGAACCCAGCTGTGCTGAACCCATGGAGACACAGGAGAGCAGGTCCACAGGTCAGGGTGAAGAGAGACTGGGTCATCCCACCAATACGAGTCTCAGAAAACAGCAAGCAGCTCCCTGAAGATCTGGTCCAGGTAAACAAACAGACCTCATTAGTGGCTCACAGTAGACCTGAAAAAGACAGTTCACACATTTACTAGATCACACTAATTGAAGCTATTTAAAGAAGCAATGTCTATTTAGTGATGTAGTTTGTGCTTGAGTCATATTATTCTGGCTTAGAACAATAGGGTTTTAAATAAATGAAAATGTGAATTAGATTAACAGCATCAACAGATAAACTATACAACAAAAAGTTGGAACAGTATAATTGATATAGTCGCTATTAAATGTTGTTCTTAAACGCACCACAGGGCATATCGCTCTATTTTAAAAACTGCATTTTTATGTAAACCATCCAAACAAACACAAACATGGTCGTCTAAATATCTGTTAAATCATAAACGTTATCCTCACACTCTCTAAACAGATCAGCTGTTTCCCATACAGCTTTAACATGTTCCATGTCCACTCTTGCAGATTAAATCCGACAAGGTTTTCACCGGAGAGGTGATATACAAGCTGGAGGGACCCGGGGTTGACCAAGACCCCAAAGGCCTCTTTGAAATTGATGATAAAACAGGATGGATCAAGAGCAAAATGCCACTGGACAGGGAAAAACACAAGAGTTTCAAGGTAAACATGTTTGTTGAAACTATGTTTATAATTAAAGGGGCTATATGTAAACATTTTCATGTATTAACCACTTTTTTTTTTTATTAACAATGTGTGAACAGTTTGTAACGGAACTTAAAGGGTTAGTTCACCCAAAAATGAAAATTCTGTCATTTATTACTCACCCTCATGTCGTTCCACACCCGTAAGACCTTCGTTCATCTTCAGAACACAAATTAAGATATTTTTGTTGAAATCCGATGGCTCAGTGAGGCCTGCATAGCCAGCAATGACATTTCCTCTCTCAAGATCCATTAATGTACTAAAAACATATTTAAATCAGTTCATGTGAGTACAGTGGTTCAATATTAATATTATAAAGCCACGAGAATATTTTTGGTGCGCCAAAAAAAACAAAATAACGACTTCTATAGTGATGGTCGATTTCAAAACACTGCTTCAGGAAGCTTCGGAGCGTTATGAATCTTTTGTGTCGAATCATGATTCGGATCGCGTGTCAAACCGCCAAACTGCTGAAATCACATGACTTTGGCGCTTCGAACCGCTGATTCGACACGCTGAATCATAACGCTCCGAAGCTTAATGAAGCAGTGTTTTGAAATCGGCCATCACTAAATAAGTCTTTATTTTGTTTTTGGCGCACCAAAAATATTCTCGTGGCTTTATAATATTAATATTGAACCACTGTACTCACATGAACTGATTTAAATATGTTTTTAGTGCATTAATGGATCTTGAGAGAGGAAATGTCATTGCTGGCTATGCAGGCCTCACTGAGCCATCGGATTTCAACAAAAATATCTTAATTTGTGTTCTGAAGATTAACAAAGGTCTTACGGGTGTGGAACGGCATGAGGGTGAGTAATAAATGACAGAATTTTCATTTTTGGGTGAACTAACCCTTTAAAAATGAGACCTTCTGCGACTTCCTAGGTTGTCTATGAAAGCCTGTAGACTGATTTTTATGTGAAGGACTCGAGAGCCTCTTCTACCTCGTTCTTCTACGACACATGAATGCTTAATGTTCAGGATAATGCTGAAAGAGCCATTCTGTACTGTTATATCAATGTGTCATGCAAAGAAAAGGGATTAATTCAAAGTATAGTCTCACATATCCTGATCTATATAGTTTACAGTCTCAAATATACAATCAAACTATGATAACCTCGTCTGTCGACATGATGCCGGTGAATCACAGAGCTGGTGTAAACATGTCCACATCGCTATGATCAGATAATTTCTGAACTGCTGTTTTCTCACCGCTGTCGTTTTGTTATGTTTATTTTGTTATTGAGAGAAATAACATATTCATCTAAACGTCGCTCTCAGCAGCGTGAATGGCGTCGGGATGTTCGCTTACAGTGCATCGCTGCAAATGTATTTCCAATTTTTTTTTTTACTTCTAAGCAAAGAACGACAACGAATTTCGCCGTGAGTATATCTGGGTCTTGAATCCCCTTCAGTCTCTTGTACGATACGTGTACACAAGCAATACGTTTCTGGCTGCAGTTCACTTAACGGCCACAGGGTATCACTAAGGGTTTCTGAATTCTTTCTAGTACATTTTTACAATCCTGATACTGTTTTTCTCCTGATTTAAATTAGATTACAGATTTACAGTGTGGTCTCAGACGTGTTGTATCTCACAGATAAGAGACTCTGGCATGAAGCTTGATGAATCATGTGTTTTTTATGAATAACTCTATATGTATAATATCCCCAGCTCAAAGCCTTTGCACTCTCACCAAGTGGAGAGAGACTGGAAAGTCCCACCACCATTGAGATCTACGTTCTCGATCAGAATGACCACAGGCCTGAATTTACCCAGAAGGAGTTCATTGGCACAATCCCAGAGTTCTCTGTTCCAGGTAACGTGTACAAAATTAGACCAATTTTATAGTACTTTTATGGAGCTTGACAGTCATGTTCACCATTAACTTTCATTGTATGAACAAAAGAACAGTCTGAACATTCTGTTAAATGTCTCCTTTTGTATTCTATTGAAGAAAAAATGTGAGGGTGATTATTTAAGTAATTGACCCCTTTAAGTAATATAGTCAGACTTCACATGCATGAATGGAAGTATCATGTTAACCTTGTTATGTGCTTCTCTGTGATCAGGAACTTCAGTGATGCAGGTGACAGCAGTCGATTCTGATGATCCACTGACAGAGAACGCCGCTCTGAGCTTCTCCATCATTGGGCAAGAGAGTAACCCTCCCAACAGCATTAACAAGACCATGTTTGGCATTAACAACAAAACTGGAGTCATCTACATACGAGATGTGGGACTAGACAGAGATGTGGGTAATTATGAAGAGCATAGACCAAAGTAATCTGAAGAAAGAAAGCGGTAACATGCCCTGCTGTGTTGTCAGGTGGTGCAGTCCTTCAGGCTGACTCTGCAGGTGGCTGACATGTCTGGAATGGGTCTAACCTCCACTGGTCGTGCCATCATTCACATCTCTGACATTAACAACCACGCTCCCAAATTCCAGCCTGCCGTGGTATGAGACCAATTGAAGACACGCACAGTCTTTGATGTTCACCTGATCTGTTTTCTGAGCTGTTGTTCCAATTTTGTGACCGCAGTACAACATGTATGCAATGGAGAACCAGCTCCTCGCTGAGGCGGGCCGGGTCAACGCCACAGATAAGGACCAGAAGGGTGGAGAAAACTGGAGGATCAAGTACACCATCAAAAAGGGAAATACTTTAGGACAATTTGCCATCCGCACAGACCCAGTCTCCAACCAAGGCATCATTTCTGTGGTTAAGGTGAGATTACTGCCACAAATAGGGTAGATTAAAGACTGTGGCCTCTGTGGCTCGCCATACACTCTTAAAGGGGTCCTTGATTATGATTTCACCTTTTTAACTTTAGTTAGTGTGTAATGTTGCTGTTTGAGCATAAACAACATCTGCAAAGTTACGACGCTCAAAGTTCAATGCAAAGAAAGATATTTTCTTTTAAAGAATTCACTGTTTAAGGACTACAACAAACGGCTGGTAGGGACTACAATGAGCTTCTTCCCGGGTTAGTGACATCACTAACCCTAAAATTTACATAAACCCCGCCCTCGAGAACACACATCAAAGAAGGTGAGGCCATGTTGTGCTGCTTTAGAGAAGAGGAAGAGTTGTTGTAGTAGAGTGTTGTTGTCATGCCGTCATTTTACGCCGGACTGCTTCACAAACGAGGGTCAATTTAACGCTGGATTTGCACAAAAGATGAACATGACGGCACATGCTAGTGAATGAGTTGAATAAACTCCACAGCAACTACATAAATTTATCCACTAACCATTCAGAAACGTCCAGTTTCATTCTAAAAGTTGTAACTTCTTCCTGAGTCTCTCCATCAGTGTCGACTCCGGTTTGAACAATGTAAGGCTGAACACCGTTACTGACAATCCTCATTTTGGCTGCGTGAGATTCTCCAGCTTTGTTGTTGTTGAGCAACCGAAGCGTGAGCAGTTAAAGCTCCGCCTTCTTCTGGAAAGGGGTCCGGGAGAAGCAGCTCATTTGCATTTAAAGGGACACACACAAAAACGGCGTGTTTTTGCTCACACCCAAATAGGGGCAAATTTGACAAGCTATAATAAATGATCTGTGGGGTATTTTGAGCTGAAACTTCACAGACACATTCTGGAGACACCAGAGACTTATATTACATCTTGTAAAAGGCATTATAGGTCCCCTTTAAAAATGAAGGTTCCAAAAGGGTTTTTTCACAGCAATGCCATAGAATGACTATATTGGGTTCTCCTCTTTTTTGTTAGTGTAAAGAACAGTTTAATAATCTAAAGAACTGCTTTCCACTATATATATATATATATATATATATATATAACTTCTGTGCAATGGAAAGTTTCTATAGATGTTAAAGGTTCTTCAGTGCCTTATTTAATGTTTGACAGGAATCAAAATGAGGCTGTGAGGGAAAAAAGTACAGTAGACAAAACATTGTAAGTTGTGCAAATGTGCAGATTGATGGTAGTAGAGAAAGACTACATTTTTAAAAATATGCATTTTGTCATTGATTTAGAGCAAACTAGTTTATTGTACACTCAACATTTAAGGATTCGAGGTTCTATTTGAGTGTTTATCCCTCATTTTCCCCATCCCATTCAGTGTGTGAATGTGTTTGTATGTATTATTTGCAGACTACATTTCAAACACAATGTCTCTGCTCTCTTGCAGCCCCTAGACTATGAATCGCAGGCAGAGTACCAGCTCGTTGTAACAGCAGAGAATGAAGTCAGCCTTAAAGCCCCGTACGATCAAATACACAGTGCTACAGTCACCGTCAGAGTGATGAATGAAAACGAGGCCCCGGTCTTCTATAAAAACCCCATTAAAGTCACTGTTGCTGAGTCTGTTGTTCCCGGTACTGTGCTGGTCTCAGATATTGCTCATGATCCAGATAATGCCAAGCTAAGGTGAGGCTCACTTCTCATTTCACCCACATCACATCAATACCATACACACGTTTATACTGCACAGCATGATGAAGCCAAGTTAGTCCTGGAACAATATTCTTATCATTTCTAAGACTGACCTTAACCTGAAATTGTAGTAAAAAGATTATTAAGAATCTACTCATACAAGTTATGAATTCAGGAGTGTGCTCCTTGGGTAACCATTGTGAAAAAGAAGTGCACTTATTTGTATTATATGTGCATTTCTAATGTACTTCAAAGTTTAAATCTTAAAGGTATATGTTTTACAAAACTGTACTTGCAGATAATACAATATTAATAAAATAAAAGGCCACTTAAGTGTACTTAAAGAGAGTACACTTTCATGACTGTTTCTTAACAGACTTAATAAAAAGTGCACTTTGTAATAATGTCAATTTAAAAGTTTGTTTTAAATAATCGTTTTATCTTTTGTCATGTTTAAAGAAGTACACATTTTGATATTTAATGCACGGTATCTGTCTGAAACATACATAGCAATGCTCTAGCAACCATCCAGAACAACCTAGCAACACCCTAGCAACCACCCAGAGTGTGCTCGCAACCGCATAGCAACACCCTTGCAACCACCCAAAGTACTCTAGCAGTCACATAGCAACACCCTAGTAACCACCCATAATACCCTTGCAAGCGCATAGCAACATCCTAGCAACCACCTAGAACACCCTATAAATCACATAGCAACACCCTAGCAACCACCCAAAGTACCCTTGCAAGCGCATAGCAACATCTTAGCAACCACCTAGAACACCCTATAAATCACATAGCAACACCCTAGCAACCACCCAGAATACCCTTTAAACCACATATCAACACCCTAGCAACCACCCAAAGTACCCTTGCAAGCGCATAGCAACATCTTAGCAACCACCTAGAACACCCTATAAATCACATAGCAACACCCTAGCAACCACCCAGAATACCCTTTAAACCGCATATCAACACCCTAGCAACCAACCAGAATACCCTAGCAATCACATAGCAACAACCTAGCAACCACCCAGAATACCCTTTAAACCACATATCAACACCCTAGCAACCACCCAGAGTCCCCTCACAACCACATAGCAACACCCTTGAAACAACATAGCAACACCCTAGCAACCACCCCAAGTACCCTAGCAATTGCATATCAACATCCTAATAACCACCCAGAATACCCTCGAAACCGCAAATCAACACCCTAACAGCAATCACCCAGAGTAAACTAGCAGCCGCATAGCAACACCCTAGCAACCACCCGAGTACCTTAGCAACCGCATAGCAACATCCTAACAACTACCCCGAATACCTTAGCAACCACATAGCAACATCCTAGCAACCACCCAGAATACCTTCGAAACCTCATAGCAACACCCTATCAAACACCTTGAGTACCCTAGCAACCACATAGCAACACCCTAGCAACCACTCAGAGTACCCTAGAAACTGCATAGCAAATGATTTTTCTGAGACAACCTTTAAACTCTGAGCTTTTAAATCTGCTTCAAACTTAAAACCTTCAAACTTCAAGTTTTTTAAACTCTCTCTCTCTCTCTGTCTAAAAACTTTAACCATATTTCAAAGACAATACAAGTAGTTGATGTACTTAAGTCCTACTTAAGTGGGTCAAAAAAGCACTCTTAAGTTAACTTAGTTGCATTTAACATAAATTTAATTTAATCAGTTTTCATTTAATGGTAAATAACATGCAGATAAGAGTCTGAAAACATTACATCCATTTTGCACTTAAGCATATTCATTTAAAGTATATTAATTCCTTAATAAATACTAAATAATAAAGTGTACTTCATTTTTACAAGGGAAAGCTTACATACATTAAGCCTAATCTACTGTATGTTCAGACACACTTAGGGTTGTGTGTTTTTGTTCAGGTTTGAAATCATTCAGGATCCTGAGGGTTGGCTTGCTATCAACCATGCGAATGGCCAGATCACTGCCAGAAGAACCTTCAACATCCGATCTCCCCACGTCAGGAACAACATTTACTCTGCCATTGTGAAGGTCACAGATCAGGGTGAGTGCCTCGGACCTGTAAAATGTTACAAAATAACCAGTGTGAACTTGTTTGAATAGACTGTGATGATACCTCTCTGTCCAGATGCAGATAGCATCTCTGCAACAGCGACTCTGGAGGTCCATCTGTGGGAGACCAATGATTACCCGCCAGTGCTGATACCCTCGAGTGGGACCGTGTGCAGTGACCGGGACAGAGATAAACTGGGCCTGCTGCTCAGTGCAGTGGACGAGGACATGTCCCCTCAAGCTGACCCCTTCACTTTTAACATCGCTGACCAACACGTAGCTGCCAATTGGACCATCATAACTCTTAATGGTAAAACATAAACATAATCTATATGTATTTGTACCCTTTGTACCCAGCTTAGACTAGTGTAAAAGTCCATCCTGGGCGGTCTGGTTTATGCTAGTTTGGTGCGGGTATACCCGGTGCACAGCCATAGTGAGCTGGTTAACCAGTATGGTCTTTCTGGTGGAACTGGTTGATCGAGATTGTCTTGGAAATCCAAGGAAAGCTAGTTTTGTAGACTGGTTTATGCTGGTTTTGCTCCAACCCTAATCAAACACACCTGAATCAAGGGCTGAAATCGCCCCTATACCCTTAGACAGGGCACTATTTGAGCGGATTGCCATTTGAATGCTGTCCGAAACCATAGTTGACATTATGGAGTGTGCTCATTCGATCCCACAATGCACCGCGATAACGAGTGTACAAATGATGTATGCTTAAAGGCTAGAGAATACCCATAATGCACCGTGAGAGTCGCGTGTTGAATGAATTCCGGCGTCTCGCCAGAAAACGGCATCCGCAGCTGAATCATCCATCCATCCATCCATTTTCCAAACCGCTGGTCCAATGTGGATACAGCATAATATCATATAGTTATAAATTCCTTTTTAATTGATTATTAAATTGTTTAATTAAGGTTTATACATGCTAGTTTCCATGACAGAGTTCAAGATAAATCTTTTCATTGCTATGTTAAATCATTATTAAACAGAACGCATGCGAAACTATGCCCTTCCAGCACACTCAGCGTCCGAATTCACTCACTCGTTTTCATTCACTCCGCCAAGTGAACTATATTAGTGGATGGATAGTGAATGAGGGTCTAGGGGGCGATTTCGGACACAGCCAAGGTCTTCAGGATTAGCCGAAAGCTTAAGAAGTTGATTTGTTGCTTCACAGGCAGCGATTATACACAAAGGTTCCTCTTGAAACTCATTTCGGACAGACTTCTGAGGCGGCGTAACAGTCTAATGAAGAAAATAGAGAGAGCTTTGGTGATAACCAAACAAATATTTACAGTTGTAGGACACAATACTTAGGTCATTTTTTAAAAACTCTTCATGCATTTCTGGTTTTTAACTTTCAACTTGGCACAGCAGTACATTTCACAATAAAAAATCCTTCAAAACACATCATTCATGTTCAAGTTTATTTATAAAACACATTTAAAAACAACAAATGCTGTACCAAAATGCTGCACAATCAAGTAAAATGCAATAAATACCAGAAATCAGGGAAGTGTTAATAAAACATACAAATAAAATCCTACGTCATTCTTCCATAACACTAGCAAAAGTTTCACCCAACAAACACACACTCATAAAAACACTAACAGCATTATACAATGATTTATTTTGAATGACTCTCTCTACTGTTTATAATTCACAGCAGTAAATATTACGTGGTCCATGTTTACCTTACAGTACATACTGTACAAAACTGATCATAGGATTCGGACATGCCTTGTTGCCTTCCTACCTCTGTATGCTGCCAGCGATCGCAGCCTTAGAAAGTTACAGGCAGGTGAGTTTGATGGAGGCTGAAGCTCGTAAAGTTGAGAAACCCTGCTTTAGAGTAACCGTAGAGCTCCTGGAGGCCTTCTGTCCTGCAGAGTTCAGCTCCAACCATAATGAAGTTAATCAGGTGTTCAGGAAGGTGTGTTGGATCAGGGTTGGAACTGAAGTCCCCTACTTTGATTTCTGAGACCCCTTGTTTTCTCTTCTGTCTCTTCACATGTTCGTTCTCAGAGACCCATGCAGTTCTCCAGCCGCTGATAGACATCGAGAGAGGCGAGTTCTCTATTCCTGTGGCCGTGTCAGACTCGGGCTCCCCGCCGCTTTCCTCTAACGCTCTGGTCAACGTGACCGTGTGTCCCTGTGACAGTTTCGGCGACTGCAAGAGCTTCACCGCAGCCATCTTTGGAGCCAAAATGGGAATAAGCTTCATTGCCCTTATGATTATTATAGGAAGCGTCGCTTTTCTGTTGTGTAAGTAAACGCTGTATTTATGCCTAAACACCAACAAACCTGATGAGCTGTAGTATATTTTGCTTTAATAAAACCTGATTGCCTTTTCAGTTCTTCTTCTTCTCACCGTGGCGGTGAAGGGCTGCACAAGGAAGAACATTGGAAAAGGAGGAAGTCTGCTGGTCGGAGCGTCTGATGATGACATCCGAGACAATGTCTTTCACTACGATGAGCAGGGAGGAGGAGAAGAGGATGAAGTGAGAGCAGTGACAACATTTATGACATTTTACATGCAGATACAGCATAGATACATTTCATTGTTCTCAGGCAGCAAAGTTTAACAAACTTGTATGTTTGTTGGATTTATTTGTGTTTTAAAGTGAAATGGGGAATGTCCTGAAAAACCTAAAGCTGTTTCTGTCCAATAGGATGCGTTTAATATCGATTTTCTGAGGAACCCACGTGACATGGTCCCTGCCCCGGCCTCATTTTTCCCACAAGACTATGGCCTTCCCAGAGGAAAACAACCTCTACGGAAAGACGCACCCCATAACCTGCCTTCTCCAACATATCCACGCAAAACCCCCGGAGACCCAACCGACATAGAAGAGTTCATCAATGTTGTAAGCCAGTTTTCTTTAATAAGGAATAAGGGTTCCGCTTTATATTAAGTGTCTTTATGTACTAACATTCAAACTAATCATTTGATACGATGCACTTATTGTGCACATACAAGTTTTACATTGTAGTTATATTTAATTTCTGTAATATGTTGACCTTCCCTTACACTTTAACCCACCCTTAAACCTATCCATAACCACCAAACCTGCCCTAACCTCACCCGTATCCACCTCAATAGCAGCACAAGTGTTTTACAATACATCATCGACACAATAAACATATTGAACGTACAGTTATTGGTTACACTTTATTTTAAGGTGTCTGTGTTACAGTGTAATTATACATTTAAGTACTGAGTAATAATAATTAACTACATTTACTTAATTTAGGGTTTGGTTTAGGGTTAGTTGCATGTAATTATGCATAATTTATGGTTACTACTCCATGTAATGTGTAACAAGAACACTGTAAAATTTTTTTAATGTCAGTACATAGTAGTTAAAGAAATCCTGAAATAAAGCGAAACAAGATTAAGTCTGGAATATTTGTGGGTAATTCTCTGGAAAATTCCATTTAATTAGAAAAGTATAAAACCGAATTTAAGAAATAATATGTCAATACTTGCAAAGTATTATTAGTTATTTATCATTACTAATCCAAACCAAGTGCTGTTTTAACTGTAAAAATAAATTACAAATTGAATATTTAAATCATTAAATTCTGACTAAAAGTATTCTTAGAAAAAAAGAGAATTTAATTAAAATGAATTAAAAAATTTTTTTTTTTTACTTTATACTCTTTATACAAAAATTAAGCCTTTTTTCCAAGATTTACACATTACAATTAATAGTAAAATTCCTTCAAATTGAATTGAATAATCCTTACATATTATGAATTAAAAAAAAAAACTAGAGCTTAATAAATCTTAATGGAACAATGGAATGGACCATTTATTTTATGTGATTCGTATTCATAAATGAAAAAAAATATAATAAAATGTTTACATTTAAATTTATACAAAATGTTTTATTAAACTCTAGTTTTTTTCACTTATTTAAAATTCTTAATTCATAATATGAAAGGATTATTCAATTCAACTTGAAGAAATATTTTTGCAGTGTATGACTGTAAAAATCCAATGAAGATAAATGCACACATGCAAATTGTCTGATATTCTGATGAAGAACAAAATTGTAAAATCATTTTATAATAATTTCTTTGCAATAAACACTGAAAATTTAATGCACTTTTTTTGTGTGACAAATTTCCTCTTTTCTGCTTCACCTCAACAGGGCCTGGACGCTGCTGACAATGACCCGAACGTCCCGCCGTACGACACAGCGCTGATCTATGACTATGAGGGAGACGGCTCGGTCGCAGGCAGCCTCAGCTCCATCGCCTCCATGGGCTCAGATGGTGACCAGGACTATGACTACCTCAACGACTGGGGGCCACGCTTTAAAAAACTGGCAAACATGTACGACCCGCGTTAGACGCCAGACTGACTCTTTCATTCAAGACGTCCGGATACTCTCATACATGCATGTCCTTCAAATCTCCATGCAAACATATGAGAGAGTGCTCATGATGTAAGGGGAGGTTTACGTTATTGATTATTATAGATAAATGGACTATCTATTCCCCAGTGATAAAAGTCATCAGTGTTAGAAGAGAGAATGCACACACTCTGTCCCTTTCCTTCATGGATCAGTGGATTATCGTGATGATGTGACTCACACAAATGGCTCTTACTGTGAAAACTGATTAGACAAGGTGCAAAAAGGGATGCCTTGTTCATAAAATGTGTGTCACATTCTTGAGGGATTATTTTAGCTGATGACCAATACTGAGGTTCGCTGAGCATGTGGGGTAAACGGAAAGAATTATGCACCCGAAAATGATCCACTTATTCACTCATACCCGTCATTCTAAACCCATATGACTTTCTTTAATTCATGGAACACAGAAGGAGATTTTTTATATTTTGTTGAATTTCAGCTGCTCTTTTATATATGCATATATGCTTTTATATGTGCTCTTTTTTTATGTACACACACACATACTTATTAGGGGTGGGCGATATGACGAAAAGATTATATCACCATTTTCAAAAAAAAGTAAAAAAAAAAAANAAGAAAACTGATAAAATAATAACAAAGAAACTAATTACAAGCATACAGAAAAACAAACTACAATAGAATAAAGACAAATTAAATAGACCTGAAAAACTTCAAGCACTAGAAATAAGAAATACTTGTATAAAGTAATCAAATGTATATAAAAAAGACTGCATAGTCTTCACGGTGTAAATTAAATATACATTTTATACATACATTCTTATCAAAGCTACAAAAGTGATTCAGTCAAGAGCAGTGAGTGATTTTCTCTTTATCTTTTGTTGTTTAACATTAATGACAGAAAGCAGCAGGTTTATTAGGCTGCTGTCACTTTAAGACTGAATGCAGGGATCCAATATGCTGTTACACATGCGCTTTTTCTCAACTGTTTACATTCACTAAACACATAAATGACTGTGTTTATGAGGATACTTGCAAAGAGGGACATTTTGACACACAAGTATGTTTATTTAACCGTTCAAGCCCAATTAGGTGGCATAAAGAACTCAGTTCAGTCCTCACACGCTGTATGAGCAGCAACTTCATGTGCGCACGTATAGCAA
The DNA here is from genome assembly GCA_003731715.1 of Anabarilius grahami. NCBI lineage: Eukaryota > Metazoa > Chordata > Actinopteri > Cypriniformes > Xenocyprididae > Anabarilius > Anabarilius grahami. Next base: position 1,181,363 of record RJVU01039986.1, on the reverse strand, counting down.
AATGAGTTCTCTTTTGCTGTTTATTTCACTTCAATAGTTGAAAATCACTTTTTTAAACAGCAATGCCATGCGAGCATAACTGCCATTGAGAAAATCACATTTCTACCGGTTAATCATGTCTACAGGTATATCGCCCAACCCTAATAAACATTCATATATACGCAAAGAAAATTCCACATTAATGTATATGGTGACACCAAGGGACATTAGTTTAAGCATGTAACCAATAACGAAATTGCAAGTTTGAATATGAGAAAGTGGCAATGAGATCTTTTAAATCCTATGTGATTTAAATAAAGCGTGTTTGAGCCAGTACAGGCGATTGGATTGCAAATGTACGATAATCAAAGGATATAAAGAGAAAGTGAAAAACAAATAGTTTGTTAATCAATGGCAAAACACCATGTAATACTGCAGATGCCATGTCCTCATCTGTTCCTCACAAAAAGCAATCATATCAGTTTTATGGGAAAAAAGAGCTGCTTGGAAATTCTGCTACATAGATCCTTGTGTTTTAATGTGAGAAAGAAAGTCATATTCCTTAAAAAAAACAAAAACAAACTATTAATTGTTCAGGAATGTTTTTTTAAGACTTTTTAACCTTGAGAACTTTTGATCAATTGTTCTTATCTCTTGTTTTTTTATATATATAAGACTAGTATACTGTGTAATATATTTGCTTGTAATACTCGTTTTGGCGTGCCTGCAATTTAACTTCAAAAGTAAACCCAAGACGTGTAAATTTTAGGAGGATCTACTGACAGAAATGCAATATAATATACATAACTGTGCTTCAGCGGTGTATAAATACCTTACATAATGAACCATTTTGTTTTTATTACCTTATAATGAGCCATTTCTATCTACATACACCGCGGGTCCCCTTACACAGAAGTCGCCATTTTGCACCGCCATGTTTCTACAGTAGCCCTAAACGGACAAACTGCTCTACAGAGTGTGTTTGCTTGGCTACTCTCTGCTATCTCAGAATCTTTGTCCTGTGTCGGCCACCGTAGCTTCTCTATATTGCAATTCGCAACCTCACCGCTAGATGCCACTAAAATTTACACACTGCACCTTTAAAGAGCCTTAATATTAGTAACACTTATTTTCAAATGCAGCGTAACAACGTTTGCCAAATGTACGATGCTTCAAATGTACATATTTTTGTTTTCTCCCTCAGGAACACAAGTTTTTCATAATTACATAATACCTATTATTATTTTGTTTTGTTTCTCAATTTTGTTCTACATAGTTTTGTTTTTAATATTTATTTCATAAGAAAAAGTGAAATGCTGTCATTATCTTTACAGTTATGAATAAAAGCTTTGAACGATGCCAGTCTGTATTTTTAGCGGAGAAGAGACAGTGATTTAGTTTGCAGTGGTTGTTATGGCAAATTATATATATATATATATATATGGTCACCATGATTTTGCCAAGTAAGACATGTTCCTGTTCGAAAATTTAGTCAACCCTATTCCTACCACTAAACCTAATCCTACCCATAACTTATCCCTAAAATCAGAGGGGAAAGATATGTGAATAACACTGTTGTAGAAGCACCTAACCCTGGTTGCAAGCCTAAACTTGACATAAATGGTAAACTTGTCCCTCAAATCTGATTGGTTGATTGGAATGTTGATCCAGGAACTTGTCGTACTTGGTGAAATCACATTCACCATATATATTATATATATATATATGAAATAATAACAGGAAACACTTTATTTTAGTGTTCTTGTTACACATGTTGCGTGTAGTTACTATAGTAATAACTAAAATACATTATTTAAGATTAATCACATAATGCTCAATAAAAACTCTTGGACATGAAACACAAATGTAATAATTTATTACACATGGTGCAGAATATCCACTGACTTCAGACATACTACTGCTAGCATTGCTTACCTGGTCTTACAAAACCAGTTTGATCTGGTCTGGAAAGAAGCTCAAAAAAGCACAAATACTGTTTTAAAAACAGATTTCATGCAATTCTCAAAGGAGGTTTCTACTACTCTTTAAAAGAGCGATTTCTTATTGAGAAAAACACGGTATTGCTCTTAAATGCTTGATTGATGCTTGTAAGTTGCTTTTTGTTTCAATTAAATGTCCTAAAGACATATAAAATATAATTACTGGCCAAAATAATCAGCCTAGAAAGGTCAACTAAGCACATGTTGCCATTTTTTTTCAGTCAGTCAGATCAGGTCAAACTGGAGCATCAAGGGCGAGAACAGCAGATACATTTTGTTTTTTTTTCTTCCCTTAAAAGTCGACTCTTGAACTTTCACATGTGTTGTGGAAGCTCACGCTGGGCTCAGGTTGATGTCATCATCTTTGTCCTTGCGATTCGGTCTCTGGCGTCTGCGTGGCTCATCTTCCCCCGTGTCCTGCTTGTCTCTTTCGGCCTCCACCCAGCTTTGAGGGGCGATCATCTTTTTGGGTCCAAATGGAGAAGGTCCCAGCAAAGCCTCGATGTCATCATAGTTGACCACCTCCCTCTCCAGCAGGGTATTAGCCAGCTGAAAACAATCACAGCAAACAACAACAATAAGTCACCACAGAAGATTAAAAAAGTCTGGCTTTTTGAAGAAAAAACTATTGAAAATGTTTCATTTGATCATTTTTAGCTTGTGATTTGTAATTTCTATTCTGATCCATAATTAAAGAAAGAGGAAATGCTCATTTTGGCGGTTTGTTACATAAGAGAATAGAGACCTCAAAAAGAGAAGTTATTATTAATAGTTATTACAGAAGTTATTTATAATGTATTATGTATCTGAAACTGGAGCACTTTAACATGACATCATATCCTGTAGTCCAAATTCACTGAGGGGTCCAAGATAATTTCGCATGCTTAAAATCTTGTGTGTGAATGAGATTGTAATGAAAAAATGTGAGTGTATTATGAAAAGTATGAGAAAGAGAGAAATGAATTCGAAATTCGGTAAATAAGTGTAAATAACAAAAAGTATTTTCTTCATACTAAGTGTAAATAGTTGTTAGACGCTATTTATACTTAGAGCAAAAACTGGCAGATAATATATACACCTCAGTGTATTGTAGTACATTATAAAACAGTATAGCAACATATTCAGTGTATATGATTATATTTATTAAAATCACAAATGGATGCTGCCTTATTGGGAAATTACTTGCACAAGGCACTTACACAAGTCCTAACCAGACGCGATGAGATAAGATTCCAGCGACAAGCAATTTGTTTGTCCACACCAGACGCGACAAAATCAATCAAAAATCACAGCCAATCAGAAGTGCGTTTGGGCGGAGTCTCTCTGCAAGCGCACTGCACTCGTAACCAAATCAATCAAAAATCACAGCCAATCAGAAGTGCGTGTGGGCGGAGTCTCTCTGCAAGCGCACTGCACTCGTAACCAAATCAATCAAAAATCACAGCCAATCAGAAGTGCATGTGGGCGGAGTCTCTCTGCAAGCGCACTGCACTCGCAACCAAATCAATAAAAAATCACAGCCAATCAGAAGTGCGTGTGGGCGGAGTCTCTCTGCAAGCGCACTGCACTCGCAATTAAATCAGTCAAAAATCACAGCCAATCAGAAGCGCGTGTGGGCGGAGTCTCTCTGCAAAGGCACTGGACTCACAACGGAATGAATTACATGAATTCATAAATTTTACACCATTTTAACATTATTAAAAATACAGAGTGGCTTAAATGATCTTTGTCATAGAATAGACTTGCTCACATTTTGAACCTTCTTGTCTCCTTTAAATTATTTTCAATATCTGAGGTGGATTATACATTGTCGCTTTCAGTATGGCTATAAGGGTCACGCAAAACTCAAATTAGACACTTTTAACAATAAATAAAGCAAATAATCAGTACCTGGGATTATCATTGTCATACTTTGTATGTTCCAGCCTTGGCTGGTTAGGACAAAAACTCTGATTAACATGGAAAAGGCACCCTTTATCGCTGTCGTGGTGTCAAGGCACGTCTGGTTAGGACACACTGTTAAGAGCATTCTTATAAAGAAAATATTATTATCTTGCGATGCTAACAACGATGTGAGCATGACTTACCAAAATAAGTTTGTCTCTGTTGTCCAAAAGCAGTTTCTCTGTGTGTCTGTAGGCCTTTGCTATTAGCAACTTAGCTTCCTGAACATGAGAGAAAGGAATATAAATAACCACACACAAATATTTCAAGACAACTGATATTTAACACCCGGGCGAGCCTCTGTAACATCCCATCAGAGTGAGGTCACCCATGCCACACCAGTTCTTGCACTCACAAGGTCCATCTGCTGCTGGAGGCCTTGGCTGAACGGTCTCCGTCCGATACCTCCCTGATCCTCAGACTCAGGGAAGGACACATGGCCCACACTGGCAATCATGCCATACTGCTTCACCATGGAGTACGCCACCCGGGTCACCTTCCGCAGGTCATCCTGAGCACCTACGAGGAGTTTACAAGTTAACCGACGTCTAGTAATACCTATGAAGTCGTGTCAGTGTCTGCACCACAAATGACCATACGACAGCGGTCACTTAACCACAACCACCACTTTTCAAGGGCCGGTACTCTATCCGTCAAACAAAAAGACGTACCTGATTAATCTGGAATAAATTACTTCAAATTAGAGCTACACGATTAATCATTAAAAGATCTCGATTCAAACACCCACACGACCTAATTCCTAAATGACAATGATTTGTCTATGTCTATTAAACCTGTGACAACTGCTTTGGCACTATATAAGTGTGTAGATGACATACCTGTGGTGACCTTATTGAAGGTGATGGCCTCAGAGGCTCGTCCACCCAAAGCCATGCACATCCTCTCAAACAGCTGCTCTTTGGTGAACAAATACTGATCCTTCGGCAGCATCTGAGCAAAGCCCAAAGCGGCATTCGTCCTGGGAGCTATTGAAACCTGGAGGACAAGAGATCAAAAGACCAGCCCATCACAATACTTACACAATGCAAATATATCAATATAGGCACAATATAATAATATAATTTAAAACATCTATGTCTTTATGCCACACTGTCTTTGTCATTCTTAATTATGGCCCAAGCACCTATCGTATCCGTTGGCATTCGTATTCTTCTTCTTCCGCTCTGGAAGTCTATGGCAGCCCATAGAACCGCTTGTGGGAAAGTTACCAAATTTGGCACACTGATAGAGGTCAGTCCCAACATTAACCACACCGATTTTGGAGTCTCTAAATCAATGCCTCTAGCGCCACCACCTGTCCAAAATTTCACTTATGTTTATGCTAATAACCTTTGAACCATAAGGGTTAGAAACAGGGTTAGTTTTTCCCTCTGATTCCTCGGCTTAAGACTATTCGATTGCACCATTTTCCATTTTTAATTTTCTGAAAAAAAATCTACATTTTCAAACTCCTCCTAGGCCAATTTTCATGAAAATTGAACCAGATCATCTTCAGACCATGCCGACAAAAAGTTGTGAAATTCAAATTGATTTGTCATTTTCGAAAAACGTGCAAACAAATTTTATGTAGCGAAAATAGACACAAGACTCTATCTCCTCAACGCTTTATCGTATTCAGACCAAACTTGGCCCATGTCATCACAAGCATAACCTGAGGCCACATTTTGAATTTTGTAGTCAAATGCTGTATTTTATGAATGCATGAACGTATCATTACGAAACTCGGTATGGCACGATGCCCTGAAGGAGCCTGAGAAGTTTTGGACCAGCACCACCTAGTGTGATGAAATAAAAAGTAATTTACATGCTTATAACTTTTGATGTGGTTGACTTATTTTCATTGACAAATCCTCGGATTCCTGAATTCTTGCCGAGTCCAACGATATCAAACATGCTAGGTTTCGGCTTATGGTTGGTGCAACGTTGTGATTTAGCATTTAAACAACATTCGCGAATATCTTAGAAATTGTTACTCCGATTGAGACGAAACCACCATAATAAAATCAAAAACATAGGTCGTTGACTATGCGCTAATGGCCAAATGTCAAAATTTTGATAGTAAGTGGCAAAAAAATGCAATCAAAGTCAGGTGGGTAATTTTTTATGTGTTCATACATATTAATGTCCAAAACAAAATGAGATATTTGCACCGAAACTGAAACGCTTATGTATGGCGGCACTCTGAGGACACACAAAAAAACCGGTGGGACTGCGCCACTATAATTGAACAAAACATGAAATTGGCTCTTAACTACAGTACTGCTGGTCTAATTGACTTCAAAATTGCAGTGTCTTTCTTCATTGCTATCGTAGTCCATTATGACATTTTTGGTCTGTTGCGAGCTTCCTTGTTTGCTTCTGTTGTGCTTGGCCCCTTAATTGCTGCTTGCAGCTATATTTCAAAATAAAATGTTAATTTATTAATAATATCCATTTCTGGTAATCCCAGGTTGCTATGGTAACGTAATTTTTTTTACTTATCAAACTAGTGTCCACAAGAAATAGATGTCGTTCCCTCAACATCGGATTCCACGAATTAAAATCGCATTGCCACGACATAACTTCGACAGAACGATCTCATGACCACGACATATTATCTCGTTCCCACAAGTTAATATGCTGTGGCCAAGACAAAACTAAGTGAGCCGAAGATGTCCCCTCCCATTCACCGTACACGCAAGTCGCATGGACCACTTTTATAGTACTTTTTGGAGCTTAGCCCAGTGCTGCTTACCTTCATGACTGCTTCAGTGTGTTCTAGCAGCCATCCCACTAAAGCATGACCAGACTCATGGAAGGCCACTATCCTCTGCTCTTCTTTAGACAAGATTTTACTCTTCTTCACACTCCCTACATGTCACACACAACATCAAACAGATGCTGATTGTGTAGAAATCTCTAATGTAATATCATAGTACACTATTTTTTTTTTTTTAGCTCAAATGAATATAGGAGCTGAATACCTGCGATGACTCTCTCCACAGCATACTCAAAATTAAAGGTGTCAATGGACTTGTAACCCTCTCTGGCAGCATGAAGGGCGGCTTCATTGCAGATGTTGGCAATGTCGGCCCCTGGAAATATGAACAGTGTGTCAGATGTGGTGTGAGGAGATGATATAGTCACATAGTCAAAACATCACTCACCACTGAAGCCTGGTGTCAGCTCAGCCAGACGCAGGGAGTAGAAGTCTGCCGGCTGTGTGAGCTTCAGGATCTTCAGGTGTTGCTCAAATATTTCCCTTCTCTCCTAGAACACAATCAGCAAGAGTAAATAATGAATAGTTGATGATGGGTTGTTGAATTACTGAGAATTAACCCACCCCCGAGGTGCTAATATGAAGTGGAGTGGTCATTACACCTTAGGTGTGCATAAATTTTCCGTAACTCAACAGTCTGGAGACAACTGAATTATTCTGAATTAACTGAATTATACTACAATTTCCTCCACACAAACACTACCGTTCAAAAGTCTGGGCTAGGCTAGTTCTCACCAAGGATAAAATACAGTAAAAACAGTAATATTGTGAAATATTATTATAATTTGAACTAACAGTTTTCTATGTGAATATATTGTAATTTATTCCTGTGATCAAAGCTGAATTTATCATCATCATTACTCGTCTTCAGTGTCACATGATCCTTCAGAAATCATTCTAATATGCTGATTTGAATTTTATCAATTACTATTGAAAAATGTTTCTTATTATCAGTGTTGAAAACAGTTGTGCTACTTAATATTTTTGTGATGCATTTTTAAGATTATTTGAAGAATAGAAAGTTAAGTGAACAGCATTTATTTTAAATCGGATCTTTTGTAACATTATAAATGTCTTTACTATCACATCTGATCAGTTTAATGTTTCCTTGCTGAATAAAAGTATTATTGTTTTTATTTTATTTTTGTAATCTTACCCTAATATTTTGAGTGGTAATGTACCATGGTTTCCACAAAAATATTAAGAAGCAAAAACTATAATAATCATAAATGTTTCTTGAGCAGCAAATCGGCATATAAGAATGATTTCTGAAGGATCATGTGACTGGAGTAATGATGCTGAAAATTCTGTAAAAATCAGTAGTGTACATGTTTATCTCAGGACATTTATCAGATTTTGCTTAAAAAAAAAAAAAAGCCCAATTCACCATTACTAGATTAAAAGTCATCAGAAAGAGCACAGAGAAGTGATATACAAATGTAATACAGTCAGCAAATCTTCATAGTCAAATAATTCACAATTGGAACATCTGAAAACCAATCAGAATCAAGAATTCTGTAGCTGCTGCTTTGACCCTTCATTACCTGAAGAGTTGGCAGGTCGATAAATATGTGCCTATCAAGCCTGCCCGGTCTCATGAGCGCATTGTCCAGAATATCTGCCCGATTAGTGGAAGCCAGGACAATCACATGATCTGTGGTGCCCATTCCTAGAAAAGAGAGATGAAAAATATGTTGATAATCTCAGATTGAAGGTCACGTGTTCATTCGACTAATTCAAATTCTTTCTTACTATAAATTAATACTTTAAATGAATGATTTTGAAGGCTGGAGTAACAATGCTGAAAATTCAGCTTTGCATCACAGGAATAAATTACATTTCACAATATAATAAAAACTTGAACTTAAGCGCTCACTTAATCAACAGTAGCAAATATAGATATATTTATTAAAATCAACTGAACAAAAAGGCAGTGCAGGGTCATGTACAAACTCAGCCTTTTATATACAGAATTTCTCAAATAAAAGTTAAGTCTACACAACATGCAACGACATGCAAGGTCTGAGGTAAAATGATTTTGTTTTCTGCTCCAGATGTACACAAAATAATGTATTATTTCTAAAATGTAGCATTGACATGACAGTAGCGGAACATAGCCTTTGTAAAAAACAAAGTAAAACATAAATAATAATGTAAACGACTAGCATTGTCAATGTTGGCTCGCAGCAGTATTGTTTGGTCGACTTTTCTTACCGTCCATCTCCACCAGCAGCTGGTTGAGGGTCTGCTCTTCCTCTGTGTTTGAGAAACCAGACATGTTTGTGGAGCGTTTCTTCCCCACGGCATCAATCTCATCGATGTAGACGATGCACGGCGCTCGAGCTCGAGCCTCTTTGAAAAGACTTCGCACTCTTGCGGCACCAAGGCCTGGGTAGGGAAAGATCGTTCAGACTGAAATATGAAGATCTGACAATGGCATCCAGATAATAATCTCTGCATATTTAACGGTTTTATTTACCTCCAATCACCTCCACAAACTCTGAACCTGCCATGGCGAGGAAGGGCACTTGAGCCTCTGTCGCCACGGCCTTAGCAAGCAGGGTTTTCCCACAGCCAGGGGGCCCCAGAAGCAGAGAGCCTTTAGGTACTTTGGCCCCAAGCTGAAGGTATCTGTCTGGATTCTTCAAAAGAAAACAATTATCGTTAGTGTTCTTCTGTTGTGGAGTCTATGGCAGCCCATAGAACCACTTGCGGGAAAGTTATGAAATTTGGCACACAGAAAGAGGATTGTCTGAACTGTTACCATACCAAATTTGGAGTCTCTAACTCAAACCCTCTAGCGCCACCAACTGTCCAACTTTGCACTCACGTTTATGCCAATAGCTTTTGAACCTTAAGTGCTAGAAACAAAATTACTTTATCCTCCGATTCCATTGATTTGATCTGAAAAACCTTCTTTTTTTTAACTTTCTTGATCATCTTCAGACCATGCCGACAAAGATATAGAATTCAAGTTGATTCGTCAAACCATGCTTGAGTAATGCGCAAACGAATTTGATTAAGAGCACGCCAAATTAGACGTAAGGCTATTTCAGAGATTATTCTGATTATTTTTACCAAATTTGGTGTGTGTTATGACAACCATGACCTGAGGATACCTGCACAGTTTGGGCACAGTGCCACCTAGTGGTCAGGAGATATGAAAAATTGCTCTTTCTGCCTGTAACTGAACGGTTTGACCACAAATCACAAGACTGTTCTCTTTAGATTTCTGGAGTCATGCCGAGTTGAACAATGTCTAATTTTCCCATGTCTGCCATTTTAATTTTGTCGTAAAATGCTATATTTTACTAACGCATTAGGGTATTGTTACAAAACTCTGTGTCATTGGAACCATGCCCTAAAGGTACTCAAAATGTTTCAGGGCAGTGCCACCTTGTGGTCAAAAATTATAATGAAAAAAATGTTTTGGCTTTTGATCAATTTTGTCTATTTTAATGAAACTAGTATTGATAGATTCCATTACTCATTGTTGCAGTTGCTCTGAGGCTCCCACCTATGCTGGCATAACTCTTCATGCCTTTTTGTGCTTGGTTTTCCAGAATATCAGCACAAATGTGATATTGATTTATCAATATCAATTATCAATATGGTCTGTTTTTAATCTATTTTGCCAACGGAAATAGTTCCAAACAAAGCCACAACAGCATTGTTTTATTACTGAATGAATCAGCAATGATTCATTGATCCATTCATAAAGGTTGCCATTTGCTTTGTTCCTGAATGAATCAGCTGTTTGAATGAATCGTTTGAATGAATGATTCAATGACTCCCTCATTAAGACAGTGACTTTTCCGCCACCTACTGGCGGCTTTAGTTTCATATTAAAAGGATCATTTAATTTTTTTTTTCCAAAAAATCATTTAATATTTCAATATTCAAATATTATTTTTAAAACATTAATTTCATAGCATTATTTCTGTAATTATAATGGCAGTGCAAATACATCTAAATGCTGCTTTAGATGCAGATTCTGTGCCACTTCTGCAGTTGTTAATACAGATTTCATTTGATTGATAACAGCCTATAGTGTTTTATTATTCTAACTTAATTTACTCATTAAATGTAATGAGTCAGTTGTCAATATCACACATCCCTAGTTTACACTAATGCATGTCATAGTGTCCCCCTGCACTGAGAATGCCACACGTACTTGCACTGCATTATGAATTGCGCTCAGAATGTAGAGTCAAGTAAATTTGAGCATGAATAACTAGAAGATATCACCCACACATACTTGGAAATAATGTTTTGGGCCTAACTTTCAGATGTCCTTACCTTTAGATAGTCCACAAACTCTTTGACTTCCATCTTAGCCTCATGCATACCCGCAACATCTTTGAAGCTTACGCCTTTCCCAGATTTCCCATCGACAATAGTGAATTTAGCCATTTTCAACTGATTCTGGTGGAAGAGACAGACGATTTGACATCACAAATCATTTAATAGTAATATAAAACGAATACAAATAAAGGAATCTTGACTTACAAATGCACTAAAGCCGCCATCTCTCCCACCCATTCCTGCCAGTCGGAAGATGTACCATAGGATTGCAACCCCAATGGCAGCCATACCGAGTGCATAAAGGGCACTGTGGAGGAAAATAAACGTATCTAGTTATATTCCGTTATGACAACAGTCGAATTTAAAGGGGTGGATGATTATGACTTAACTTTTTTAACTTTAGCTAGTGAGTAATGTTGCTGTTTGAGCATAAACAACATCTGCAAAGTTACAACGCTCAAAGTTCAATGCAAAGGGAGATATTTTGTTTTAAAGAATTGTACAACACAAACCAAACTCTTAAAGTCTCAGCTACAACTACAGTGTTTGAGGGCGGGGGAAAGTAGACACTGTTCGCAAGCAGCCAATGAAAACCGGGTTAGGCCGGCATTATGCAAATAAGAAGTGAGAGTGGAATCATTGACGACTCGTTGCGTCAGTTCAGATCACTTTGATCTTGAAAACTTTGCAGATCTTTTACATTCACAAACAGCTCTATTACACAATGCATTAAAATGCATGAAAAAACATAATAGGGGCAGTTTAATGTCTTTTTTTCAGCTTGTGGGGTTTGCCTGCTCAGTGGAAAGCACAAATTACTCACTTCCCAAAGAAGCCTGTGCGCTTGTAGGTCACTGGTATTCTGTCTTTAGTATCTATATTCAGCTCTTCCTCTGCTGCTCTAAGCTTCTCCTCAAACTTGTCAATGTTGGCCACCTGCATTCGGTACATCAGGGCCAGTCTCTACAACAGGCAACAGGACAAATAATGAAACTGGAATTGATAGCAACATAATGATAACAATTATTTTAAAATCAAGTATGGCACTAATCGTATGTGAAATGGCGTACAGGTCTCCCGAAGATGACTGCACCAGGGTGGAGGTAGATCTCGACAATGTCGCTCTCTGGTACCACCTGTACTCGCGACACCTCCCCTTTGGCCAACATTTCATTCACAAAATCATTCCAGGATATGTTCCCCCCACTGGTATTGATGGAGTTGAGCAAGCTCATGATGACAGCGATAATAAAAAGAGTGCGCAGTCGCTCCCTATACATCTGATCCTCTTGCTCTCGTCTCTTTTTCTCTTCTAGGGAAGAAAATGAAAGCAAAGTAAGTATGAAGGTATATCTGGGCTGTCCGAATTATTTGAGTTGGTCAACAAATTGCATCTCACTTCATGGTCTCTAAACAAAATAATTTTAGCTCAAATAAACCATAGCCATGTATTAAGCAGGACGGTTTAGCGGTGTGCAATATGTATAATCTATGATAATATTGTAATTGTTTTTTTGCGAATAATGTGCGAGCTGATATTATCGAGTATGTCACTCAATTCACAAAAAACAAACAAAAACACATCTTTAGAGTCCATGCTTTCACTGTGTGACAGTCTATTAGAATACAGGAGTATTATAAATATATTCTTATTAGAATACAGTTAGAACACCCACGAAAATAGTTCCAAACAAAGATGTTACTGCGTTTCATTGAATGAATCGTTTGAGTGAATGATTCAATAACCCATTCATAAAGACAGACACTTGTGCTGCGTCCCAATTTGCCTACTTATACTACGCCCTAAAAGTATGTACTATAGTAAAGAAATAGTACATATTTTTAAGTGTGTAACAAAAGAGTAGACAAGTTTTGGGACATGCACACTTCGAAAACCAGAAATACTATACCATCCAGGGACTTTTGGTATACTCTTTTCAACATACGGCACACTTATTGTAATCTCACATACTATTTAGGATGGATAGTAGACATTGGGATGCAGGGTTGCTTCATTTCTGAATGAATCAGCCGTTTGAAACAAATCGATCGAATGAATGATTCAGTGATTCACTCATTGACACAGGGATTTGCTGCCACCTACTGGCGGTTTTAGTTTTATATATAAAGTCGCGATAATCTTTTCTTCTCTATTGTGACATGTAACGGCTTCTCAAACAAGAAAAAAAGTAGGGCGGGGCTTGATTTTGTCCTTGGGAATTGGCTGGATGGTTAGCTATTGGTGGATCTCATGTGATTGACAGGTCACTTCGCACCAGTAAAAACGTCATAAGAGAAGAGATGTCGCTGCAAGTTGTTTTGATTGAAGTCAGCATGAAACGGAAGTTGCAATAGTCTTTTCTTCCCTTATGTGACGTAAATCCAAGTGAAATGGCTTCTGGATTCAGAAAAAAAATGTAGGGCGGGACTTGATTGGATCGTAGGAAGTTGGGTGTTTTGCTTCCTAAATGCCAGTTGTGGAGGATATTTAGTCCCTTCCTCCCTCCAGGTTGATATAACACTCCTCTAATTTGTTTTTGGGATTCTGGTTACCCAAGGTATATTTTGTGATGTTAACTTTTTGATTCATAAATGTACAAATACCTTCATCCTCCTCTGGGGTCTTCCCTTTGCCACCCTCTTTCTTTTCATGTCTTCTGTTGGATGTGCTGAAATAATGAGTAGTGCCTGACGGATGTGAAACATATTCCCATTATAAATGCACCAGGAAGACTTATAACACGAATCAGAACAAGCATTTAGATTTACAAGAAGTCAAAAGCTCTGCATCACTACTTCGTACAGCCAAAACATTAAAATAAACCAACTACTTACCTAATAGTTTCCACAGTTTCATAGGATTTGTGACCAATTTGTGGCGACATTGGAATTCAAGTCCAATAAGCCTTGGGATTAAAGGCTTTGTCAAAATGTTCTGTGAAACAACGGCAACTTGGTTAATCACCCAAGGGCATGCTGAACTTCATATCATAGGGTAAGTTCACCCAAAAATTAAAATTCTGTCATTAATTACACACCCTCATGTCGTTCTAAACTGTTAAGACTTTCATTTTGGAACACAAATGAAGATTTTTTTAATGAAATCTGAGAGATTTCTGTCCCTCCATTGACAGTAGGGCTGGGTATAAAATATTGATTTCTCGATTTTAATCGATTCTCATTTTTACGAACCGATATCGATTCTTAAATCTCAAGAATCGATTAGTCTAGACTGTTTTCAGTTGATGAATGAGCAGAATAAGTAGCGCCTCCCATCCAATAAATCACAATAATGTTTGTGCTTTGTTACTTTTGATATGAAGCAAAGTCTCAGATTTCAAATGACGTTCATCTTATTATGAGATTCAAAAATAAATATCGTTTTGGCGCTGTTTAATGTGGCGTGACGGATCGCTTTAGCGCCTCAGTTAAAGAGAAGCATGTGAACATCCTCTCCTCCGCTTTAATACCAGTTACAGCGCGAAATAAACATGCATGAACATCTGAAGGTATGTTAAAATATACAGTACAACTTACTGAAATCCATATCATGTTTCGTGTAATCGCTCAATCAGTGTTTCAACCTCGGAAAGACATCAATAAAACAGCTTGTAAACAATGTCACGTCACATTTACCTCAGAAAAACATATTCAGTGACCATAAACTCATTAGTCAGCTAGAAAAGTGAACTCTAGAAAGCAACATTCTGATAAATATAGCTATGCACTTTTACATATTCATTATAATTTTTAATGTTCTTCAATATTTACTGCATGTTTGAATAAATCAGTTATGACAGCCGCGATTTAAATGTTTATACTTCAAGAAAACAAATTGGAGTAGAAATATGATTATGTAATTCTAAGCGTTATAATAAAAAAAGCATTGAGTGTAATTTAAGCGTTTGTATATAAATAAGTTAATTTAACCTTCAATATTATTATAGTAGTACCAACTGACTCTCATGTGTAGTTTACAGCATTAGTTGAGAGATTTTTTTCCTATAGGAAAATTTGCCATGTACTGTAACTGAAATACTACATCCAAAATAATCGAATTGAATCTAAAGCATGTGAATAGTAATTGAATCGAATCGTGAAAATTGTGTCAATACCCAGCCCTAATTGACAGTCTACGCAACTACCTCTTTCAAGCCTCAGACAGGTAGTAAAGACATCATTAAAGTAATCCACGTGACTCCAGTGGTTTAACCTCAATTTTATGCCGCGTATTTCCCACTTTATTTACAAAATATTAATCTCTGAAGCGCGTTCAAGCAACAACGTCTGCTCTCGCGTCAACACAACACGCATGTTGTAGTTGCGTAGACGGTCAATGAAGGGATAGAAAGCGCTCAGATTTCATTAAAATATCTTCACTTGTGTTTCACAGATGAGCGAAATTCTTACAGGTTTGGAACGACATGAGAGTGAGTAATTAATGACAGAATTTTCATTTTTTGGGTGAACTATCCCTTTAACATAAATAGTTTACATAACGCCTTTAAGAAAACCCACCTGAACGCGTCCTGATTTCAGACCTCTTGTGTTTGGGGTCACTAAAGACGAGTATGAAGTCAGATTGTTCTCCAGGAGTTTTCTGCTGCTTTGAAAACAACTGAAACGAGACGAAAACGACCAAATCCGTTTGTCGCAACATTTGCTTCCACGCAGCAACAGTAACGCTGCCATACTAAACGCTTGTTTATCGCGTCGCTTGGACCAAACACATACTATGAATGTGACCTCTTTAAGAGCTGATATAACACCACTGTCATAGTGATTCCAACAACCGCGTCTTCTACTCGGATGTTTCGGAAATATGCAAAACAAATAAAACGTTTAAATAAAATACTGTCTATACAAAAGACATTACAAAGCTGAAGCCGTGAACCTTATTGATGTTTACCGTACAGGATTTGAGAAACATGTCTGTTGAACTTTCACCTTCAGCCAATCAGAATAGAAGCAGCCCGAGAACGGGCTGACGGGAAATGTAGTTCTACTCGCAGTTGAGTAACCAGGAAAACTACAAACAGTTGTAGTCGGAGCATGCGCAAACTATTGTAATCTTGAGGATTAAAAATGAGTTCTAGTGCAAATAAACAGTTCAACGCGCAAAAATAAACCAACAAATGATTTTTGATGGTAATACAATTTCACGAGATGTCTGTGTTGGGATCAGGAGATGCGAGTATGATTTTGGGCAAGTTAATATCTCAGATAAGTAATTCCAGCAGAGGGAGCCATTGCGTTATTCTGCTCTGCAATAAATCGGTGTCACAAGCTTATGACGTCAAAGCGAAATTAAAACAAAAAGCAACACATTTAATAAACAACAGTCAATGAAAGCAGCACGTGCTGTAGCTGATGAGCTCGTGCTCCGTTTATAACTCTTAACAAGAATCAAGTATGCTTTAGATTTTTAGTATAGATGCGTTTCGCTTGCTTCAGACAACAGTATCTTAAAAACCTCACTTAGTCAACTTTGCTTAATACAGGTTCTCCATTTTCCTCTCACCCAAATGGAGCTCGCAAAAACATGCCACTGTCTACGCCATTTTGGCTCGAGGTCGCCAAAGAAAACAACATGGAAGCTTCCTTCGGAAGAGCCACAATGGCGCCAGTTTCACCGTTGCAACGGCGAACAAACAGTGACCGCCCATTCGCGTCAGCCTATCACAATCCGCGTATCGACTCCTCGCGTCCGCTCTTCGTCAGCGCGAGTCAAAGGCCGATCGAAACGGTTCGGAAGGAGTCGGACGTGGAGGATTAACTTGAAGCGGAATTTTATTTTTACACCTGAAATCAAGCCAAATCAGCAAACTTAACGTTACTGAGACCCGTGGACTTTTAAAGGGACGGATGGAGAGTTCATAACCCTTTCCTCTGCCAGTTTATCGGAGAGATTTTAATCATCGCATTTTTTCTGAGGAGGTAATCAGTGATTAGCTTAGCACGCTGGCGCGAGCGCGGACTGAGATGAGCGTCGCGCGCCTCGGATGTTCCCGCATCGGAGCTTGCTGAAGCAGAAGGCCTCAAATGGGAAAAACAAGCATCGGGAAGGAATACCAAGTATGATTTTGTAGATGTAGCTCACGTTTTAAAGAAGGTAAGCATTTTAAGTCTTCTTGCAGAAGCCATTTCGTGTCGCAAAAACGTCTGCAGGTCCTCTCAGGCGTCGACTTTCACGGTTAGCCCGCTAACGGCTTTAGCCCCGCTGCTAACGGGAGTTTGTGTCCCTCCCCCACCCTGAAGTCGAGGAAATGTTTGCGTATTGCTGAAAATCCCTGTCTGTTTTGTTAGGCTGTGCAGATGAAATCATTCCAGGTCTGTAATGATCACTGAAGCTGGAGAAATGAATATAATCCTCGTCATGTTGTCGTTCTCTCTCTGGGAATCGGATACGGCCAGACAGGCTCAGCTGCCCTGCAGAAATCAGCCTCTGGGATGGGCAGCTTAATATATGTGTGTTTCAAGGACAAATATTGTTGACTTCACATTGATTTTATGTGCTGATATAGTTGCAGGGATTATGGAGATATCTATAATAAGAATTTGCGTTGGTTTATAAATATTAGATCACTGCAACACTCTGTTATGATGATTAGTTGGCAGTATGAATTCAGTTTTTGTTTGTTTTTCAATCCCTATATGCTTAACTGAAGAATTTGACTCTGTCAAGAAACAAAACACGTACTTTTAATAACATAATATCATTAGTGAAGTTAGTGAAGGCAGATGCAATGCTGCAATCATACTATTTTACCACAGAAAATGCATATTAAACGTCTTATTTTTGATTCAGGACAACAGCATGAGAGTACTTTTATAACATAATATTATAAAGATTTCACCCAGGGTTAGTGAAGGCAGATGCAATGCTGCAATCATACTATTTTACCACAGAAATGCATATTAAATGACTTATTTTTGATTCAGGACAACAGCATGAGAGTACTTTTATAACATAATATTATAAAGATTTCACCCAGGGTCAGTGAAGGCAGCAATGCTGCAATCATAATATATTACCAAAGAAAATGCATATTAAATGTCTTATTTTTGATTCAGGACAACAGCATGAGAGTACTTTTATAACATAATATTATAAAGATTTCATCCAGGGTTAGTGAAGGCAGATGCAATGCTGCAATCATACTATTTTACCACATAAATGCATATTAAATGACTTATTTTTGATTCAGGACAACAGCATGAGAGTACTTTTAATAACATAATATTATAAAGATTTCACCCAGGGTCAGTGAAGGCAGCAATGCTGCAATCATACTATTTTACCACAGAAAATGCATATTAAACGTCTTATTTTTGATTCAGGACAACAGCATGAGAGTACTTTTATAACATAATATTATAAAGATTTCATCCAGGGTTAGTGAAGGCAGATGCAATGCTGCAATCATACTATTTTACCACATAAATGCATATTAAATGACTTATTTTTGATTCAGGACAACAGCATGAGAGTACTTTTAATAACATAATATTATAAGATTTCATCCAGGGTTAGTGAAGGCAGATGCAATGCTGCAATCATAATATATTACCACAGAAAATGCGTATTGAATATCTTATTTTTGATTCAGGACATCAGCATGAGAGTATCTTCTATGTGGTGTGAGCCAAGGCTCTGAAAACACATTTTGTTGATGTGCTTGTTTAGACATTAAGTGGTGTGATTGTTTACTTCAGAGAGGAGTTACACTGAAGCAATGCTTCTCTAAAGGGTGATCTGGAGGATCTGTGAAAGTTTGTGATGAAGTAAACAGAGCTGGTGCAGTGGAAGAACACTGCGGCGGTGTTGGGGCGTTAGCACACTCTCTCTCCCTCTCTTCTTCACATATTCTGCTGCCACTTCACATCCCTTCCTTCCTCACGTTTGTTTAATTCTTCTGAGTACAACTTTTACGCAACCGTAAAACTCTTGTTAGACTGTTTACCAGAAGGTGGTTTAAGAGCACTAATCGGGATTTACCTGAAGATCCGTAGGTGTTTGTCTGAGGTTGTCAGGCCTGTTTGTCTAGAGTTATTGTTTGGCATAGAGGGGAACTGGACTTTTGCTTGGGGTGTGGGGTCAGGAATGCTTTTACTGGGAGTTTCAGAAAGCTTTTCCTTGCATTTATGATGGCAGTCACACTTGATCGTAATTATTTGCTCTGCCTCTCTCACTGCAGCCTTTGAAGGCTAATCTGTGACTCATGGAACAAGCTTTGCTTGGTCACCATATTTAGGTCTGCAAAGACTTGATTTTTTTTTGACCCAGCATTCCTCATTGGTGGGCTTTTTTTCAGCGTTACTCTTTGCAAACATGAACAGTTCTTTAAGGACGGCGAGTTAACAATGTTCTACCGCAAAACAAGTCTTTTGTAAACGTATGTGAATGTGGGTCCAGGCCAATTGGTTTGTAGTTGCCTAATAGTTTGGAGGCAGCTGTTCTTTGAGTGCTTTGATTGTTATTAGTTAGTGGTTACATGATGTTTTGAGCTTTGGAGTTCCCAGGGTTCAAGTGGGAAATCTTGAAATATCAGGGAAAAGAGTCATTTCCAGAGCTAAAAAGAAAAATCTCAAATTTCTGTAATTTATCTTTTGGAAAGTATGTCTGCAAAATATCTCTCAGGATGTTATATTATTTGCGACTGGGTCTCTGCAACAAAATCATGGTACATATTGCGAGACAGAGGTACTGTAACGTATCACAATATGTGTCATTATTGACCTAATTTTCCCCTTATCAGACTTTGAGTATTATATACAGTGTTGGTGCTAACTATAGGCAGTATCATATGAAGAGTTTGGTTCCAAAACGCGATAAACGGCATTTAAAAAAAAGTTTCCACCAAAATCAGTATTGTATCTGGTCGGTATTGAAAAGTCATTTATTAATTTTGCGCAAAATGTGATATCTGTCGTGTTATTCTGTCATGTTTTCTCCCTTTCTTTCCAAAACGCGACAAACGCCAGTCTCCTTTCTCTGCAGAGCACGATATATCCGCTCAACCAATCACAGCGCACCATTCCACGCATTGTAAACAGTAATGGCGGTGCTCTGAATACACTCTGCATCCTAGTTTTCCTTATCTGCTTTGTACTTTGTGATCAACAGAAAAATTAATCATTTTGACGGCATTGATGAACCTGTGGTGGTTTCTGCGGTGGGGAAGAAACGCAAGTCATCGAAATGTAATCATTTACGTGAGGAGATTAAGAAGATGAGGCACTCGAGTCGGGAGGAGGAAAAATGCCGGCTCTTGCTTGTTCCACGACAGCATCAAATTTCCCCAAAACTGAATCATGAACAGTTTTTAAAAGCCGTTTTTAATACCAATGTACTCTGTAAATGTGTTTATTTAACAGTGCGGTGGCGCCAGATACTCTTTAATCGTTAATGACAAACGGAGACATAATTAATAACATTAACAAGATGACTAGATGAATTCATTTTGTGAGCGGCGACTGAATGTGTTTTTAGTCAAATGCCTGTATATAAGATTAATATTGACAAAGTTCAGAGGCTGTCATATATGTGAATCAACTTACTTTGTTGTGTATTTTCAATATGAAAAATAACTTTTATATTGATGGATTAATTTCATTTTGAAAAAAAAAAAGTGTCATGGATTTATTGCATTTTGGGGGGAAAATAATCCATTTTTATAATAAACCTTTGAAAATCAAAATCTAGATTTGAATTTTTAATGTTTTTATAACCAAAAGATGCTATGTGAAAGATTGAAACAGAAAATAGTGGTTTTCATCTTGCCACTTTCTTGGAAAAGAAAACACATTTTTACTCAAATTAATCAAAATGGATTAGTGTTTTGGAACCAAACTTATAGGTTAGACAATAGTACAATATGTGTAATTTTTATTTGAAGAGTTCAGATACAAAAACCTCTATGGCCGTGTCCACCAAAGCTGAAAACGCTAGACGCTCTGCTAAAAACGCCTAGTGTGAGCACTCAGAGTGAAAAAGATGCTCAGTGCCTCGTTACGCTCCTGGCGTTTAAAAAACGTGGCACTCCCATTGAAAACAATTGGACAAGTACTCTAGCCACTGGAAAAAATGCTTTAGTGGACACGTGGCCAAAGTCCATCTGACATGTTTTCTTTTAAATGAGTATTTTTTTTTCTATCAGGCTCCTATGTTTAGGTTCAGTAATTTCACTTTAATGTTAGGGATGGGCGATATATCGCATGCGATTGTCACGTGCATTTCGTCAGTAAAGCCGGTATCACCTGCTTTCAAATGGAGCGGCATTTAATAGACACAGCCGTAGTTCACTGACAAGCTACGCAATATCGCGTTCATTATCGAAGGTGATTCATCTGCGATAATGAACGTGATGTTGCGTAGCTTGTCAGTGATCTACGGTTCTGTCTATTAAATGCCGCTCCATTTGAAAGCAGGTGATACCGGCTTTACTGACGAAATGCGCGTGACAATCACATGCGATATATCACCCATCCCTATTTAATGTCAATGAAAAGGTTATTGGTCAGTTACTGAAATGTCTTATTTTCAAAAATGTCACTTTAGTCAATTCATTGGTATTTAACAAATTTGACTCTCTTGCTGCAAAACCAGTTAAATCCATGTGTTTGTTTGTTTTTTTTTCTCACAAAAACTCTTTAAGTCCACCTCTTTGGACAACAAGACGTAGTAAAACGTCTGTTTCTGTCAGTTTTACAGCAGCAAAAGGAACACTGTTGTTTTTTCATGAAATCCTGTCATTGTAATGATGGACAAAACATGATAAAAAAAAAAACTTGTTAAAAGCAGCTCATACACACACCGACATTGATTGTGAAATCATATGATTCGATTCACGTCGATTCGGTTCTTCTGTGGATTGAGAGGCTTTCACTAACAAAGGGAAGTGGTGTTTAGTGGTTTCTGCCAATGAACCGCTATTTCTGAATGGGCTGATAGTGGGTTTTAGCAGATTTGAAGCGAAAGTATTTGATGAACATATACTATGTGCAGAGAGCATTCGCTCAATACCATTATCTAATTTTTGACGGAGGTGGCGTTTAGCGGCTTTTGCATCTGAACTCTTCATTTGAATATTGGGAGTTCTCCCACCAGGTACAATATTTTGCGTTGTTTACTTGTAAATATTCTAAGCCCAGAAATTGTAGTGTACCCACTGTAATAAATTCAAACAAATAGGGATGCACCGGTCATGATTTTTAATGGCTGATTCCAATTATTATTTATTTTATTTTTTTACAGGCAAATTAGCTGATTCCGATACTGGTTGCTGATCCTGCCCTTTTAAGCAAATTTTTTTTGTTGTTTTATTTGCTTTATAACCGGCCAAACTGGCCTTAAACAACAACAACAAAAAATCTCTAGCTATTTGAAATTCGAGGCAACCACTGCATTTTAATCACAATCCAAACAAAGATGCTGCAGGTATGTAACATGAGCAGTTGTTTTTGATTTGAATTAGATTTAATTTCAAGTTTTAACGCAAAAACAGAATGGTCTGACTTTAGATTTGTCAAATAATGCTACATAAGAGACACCTGAACAAAACAAAAACATCAGAAGGACTGAATGAAAATGCAAACTCACAAATGCAAGCACGACAGTAGGTGGCGCTTATGGAGGAGCAGCGATTTTCTTTTCTTGGTTACCGCTGTAAACAAAGCAGCGCTGTGCTTATAAACACAAGTCAGCTCCCTTCAGAGATGCATTATAAACTTCAATATTTATGTTTTTCTTCCAATATTTTGAGAATCGTGACAGTGAGGTGGTTGTTCCTTGTTCCTCTTTCTTCTCTCATCTTTGCATCCATCTTCAGCATGTTCCGTTTCTGGCCTGTGTTGATGTCCTGTTTACAGACTTTGTAATATTTCCACATAAATTACATTTTGGGAAATGACTGCAATGCAGTTTGTGTCGGCCAAAATAAAATGAAAATCTGATTCATGGCCATCTCTTCAAAGAAATCTTCACATTGCTGGTACAAATGAATATTTTTGCATCTATGAAAACTGATAATAAGCAAGAAGCTTCTCCCAAAAGCTAAAATGTAGAGATGTAGCTACTCTTCAACATTTCCAGCTTATGTTTTCCCATTAAAACAAGAAAAAAATCCTGTACTATCCCAAGCCCAGACATTAATGCGGAGCAGAGAATTTTTGATATTTGTAGACAGTTGTAGATGTTTAGATTTATTATAGTTCGGTTTGCTGGCAGATTTAGCAGCCTTGGGAATGAACGCAGGCTTGATGCATTACACTTTTCTTTGAGCAGAATATCACACCGGAGATCTCTGAATTCAAACATGCTTGTTGTCAGTGGAGGGAGAGAGTGTGTGCGTGCGTGCGTGCGTGTGTGTGTGTGCGTGCGTGTGTGTGTGCGCACATAGCTGCATAATATTTCTGGGCAGAAAATTTCTATATTGGGTTAGTGTAAAACTGTGATTGGGAAATCTCATGACATCCTCAATTGTTTCCTTCTGTTTTCCTTTAGGCACGATGTGGTATTCTATTCATAAACTTTAGAAGTCTTGTAAATCATTTAAATGTTTTTGTATTCAAATGAGTCAGTATATCGGGTTTGTATGGTATATCAATATATTTTTTATAAACAATATAGAATGAAGCAATACCGTTTGTCAGTATACAGTAGTTTTATATTACAAGCGCATCTGAAAAATAGTGGAGGACACAGAGCTCTTGCAATATGTATCGTGATTTTGTTGCCGAGACCCGGTCGCAAATAAGATAACATCCTGAAAGATATTTTGCAGACATACTTTCCAAAAGATAAATTACAGAAATTGAGAGGTTTTTTTTTTTCCAGGCCTGCTAATGCATAATCCTAAACATGAGACAGATAGGCTACTCATGCAATTAAATTTGTGAGACTTGTTTCACAAATATATTCTCCATCTGTAAATGTTAAAAAATCATGCAAATATTTCCATTTTGCTGTCAGGAGTGGACAAGCCATCCATAAGCGAGTCTCCGCTAAACTTCAGACTTTAGAGAAACGAGTGCCACCGTGCCAAACAGACTGAGTGCAATAATTCTGACTAAAATATACTTTTTGATAAAACAATTGTTGTTGGACATTAAATGTGCCATATGCACAATTTCAAGTGTATTTTTATTATAGCAGTAACTGTAAAGTTTTACTGTTTTTGCGGCAGCTCTGTATATTTCTGTGGCATCGCTGTCGAAGAGTAATTAGCTGGTGAAGTGGATTTACTTATTGTAGAGTTAACGAAAGATATCATGAGCATTGAAATGTGTACACATGTCTATAGCACCACCTACATGATTATATTCACTATATTTGTTTTCATAGCCTTCAATATGAACACTTTTTTTGTAGGACAACATTGGGCAGGATGTGAAATTAAAGAAGAAAATTTAAATACACTTTTTTTTTTTTTTTTTTTTTTTTNAAATTTTTTTTTTTTTTTTTTTTTTTTTTTAATAAATATAAAAAAATGCAAAAAGATACCAAGAGATATACCGTATATCGCCATGCAGCCAAAAAATACAGATGTTTTTTTTTTTTGGCCATATCACCCAGCCCTAATTCAAATTTTGTGTGGTCCAATCAATACAGGATGGGATATGTGACCATATATCGTCACATTGATGTATTGAACACGATATTGATGTATAATTATTTAATCTATTATTGGCACTTGGCAAAAATGGAAACCTGATTGACCTGAAAGTGTCCAGTAAAGACACATGACTGGAACATTCACGAAAAAAGAGTGGAGGACACATATCAAGCTTCTGTGGGAAAAGTGCACAATCCAAGTGGCCCAAAACATGAGAATACTGTATATTAATTGCTTAAACTCTTAAGCACGTACTTTAACGTGGCTTTTTCTGATACATGCTTCGACAAGTGTGTGTATTGCTTAATGGGTTTCAGATATGTTTCAGCATAACTTACATTCGACAGTTACATCCTTATCTGGGTCACTGACGGCATTAATAATTATAAAAAACAAAGATATGACATCTAAAGTATGTCAGGTAGTTCAACTAGATTTCTTTTTTTTTATTATTGAATTCAAAAGGTTTTAATTATATTTTGCTACATATAAAGGTATTTTAAAGATTTTGAAGTGTCAAAAGATCATTTGGTTTAACCGTCCAAAGGCCAATACAGCCATTTCATTAGTGATTAAAATATCTTAAAATGTATATATTTTTTATTCTGGCATGATTATGATTTTATAAAATCATATATTAACATAGCGCAAAATTGTATTAAAATGATGTGTAGAAGTCGTTGCTTTGTTTATGAGAAAGAATGTCTGGAAAAATGAATTTCATTGATGTCATTCGGAGTAACCAATATAAAGGGACCATTTTGGATCAAGTCATGCGGTCAATATCTTATGACAGGATGTGACATCACTCAGACACTTGAAAAGGACCACATGGTCATGAAGCAAAGTAACTAACTCTTTTAACTATTTGAAAAATTCATGGTTTCACTTGTTCATACGCATGTCCGGAAACATCAGGTCATTTGGTGCAACCGCTATATAAATGGAAAATGTTGTAATATTTTAAATACTTGTACTAAATATAAAATGTTTGATTGTCCTTTTGCTAGCTAGATAGATATCAGCCTGTTAGCATTGTTTGAAAATATCGTCATTTGGTAAAACTGAATGACTCTTTTGGTGACACATTTTGTCCATCTTGTAAAAAAATGACAAAAGCAGTGTTAATTCATTATAAAAACCACATAATCTCATTGTTAACACTTAATAAAACTTCGAAAACACATTTATCTCCATTTTTTTTATTTTTTATTATTCGTCAATGACCCATCTATAAATGTTAGAAATTCACATTTCAGTATAAAGGCTCATCTTGACCATGCGAATCCTCACAGACTTCACTGATCGACACTCGCATGCACATCAAACAGATGGAGAGCAGTAGAAAAGAAGCCCAGTTAATGTTGAATGCCAAAATATTTATTGTGTTAAAATATTTAATGTTGCAGCCCTACTCACTTAACAGAATTAATGGGAATTTAGACTTCTTTCCCCTCGGTTGGAAGTGCTGTAGATGGACTGTAGTAGTTTGAGCCGCTACTCACATGTCATTATTGTGTGCTGGTTTCCTCTGGCCTTCCCCTTCCTCATTGCATAGTGTGTTAGTATCTGTAAACAGGAACGCTCACTCTCCTCTCTCACGTTTCACTTCTCTCTTGCGGTGTAAATGTTTTATAGACCCCTCTATACTGCCATGTGGACCCCTCTGAATCCCTCTCTCCCTTTGGAAATGCACAAATGCATGCATCCACCCACAAACACCTGGGACGGGGCACTTGATTTTGGGGTTTGAATGTTTCTCAGCCTGACGCCTCTTCTCTTGGGCACAGGTTGTGCTTCCACTGCAGTGCGTTTGATAACATTTCTCCCAACTCTCATACATCAAAGGAGACACTTCTTTCTCCCCTGCTCTCTTCTCTGCCGCATTTCTTCTCTCTGTATATTATCACTCAGTGGTTTCTTTTGATCTTTCAGTATCAGCTCTTATTGAACCGAGGCTTATCTCTCTTAAACCTGGGTATAGGTGAGATAGTATGCTTTTAGTCTACAGTACTGCTATATCTTATCATAGCTTCATTACATAACAAAATATTTCCTTTGCTGTGAATGTTAAATATAATATTAAAAAGGACAAACAAACAACAGATTTGGGGGAACTTTATGTACTTTAAAAATACAACCCTATGACAAAAAACTTGCAGAAATCTTATCATTAGAGACTGCTGACAACTCTCATGAACAAATCAAATACTAGAATGTGGGTAAACAGTTGATTGGCCTTGTTGACTTCCATAGTATGGTTTGGAACAACTTTAATTTACACTTGTTTTATTCACATGAAACAGAATAAACTTGTTTTGTATCTTAGTGATGAAACGGTTTGATGATAAACCATGATAAAATTCCTCATATTTTAATGATTTATAGAATTATTAAAATATGAAACGGTAATACTAACCATTTCATATTTTAATGATTGTATAAACTGTATTCGGTTACCGCAATTTGAAAAACACATGGTAAATAAGTAGGCTACTGTCCAGCATTAAGCAAAGTTGGCAACATTCTCACGCAGGTGTAACATGCGGTGTTGGTTTCGTTTTGAGTGCAAACATGGGGAAAGCTGTGAGAGGATTTACAAGAGTGCTGGGGGAAGTTATATAAATGAATGAATGAATTATAAAAATGCATCTCTGAAGGGGACTATATCTTCAAAAAAGTTTCAATGGCATCTTCCCTCCGTGTAACGCCTAATAAAGTAGTGTTTATAAGCGTAGATCTGGTTTGTTTATGGAGGTTACTGGGAAAGGCTCTATTTCTGCTGTTCCGTCTACTGCGCCATCTACTGTCAGAGTGGATTTTCACACTTTCACTCAGCCTGTATGCCGTTTTTGTCAGGCCAAAAATCGGATCGAATTTGTAGCTTTGTTGTACATTTGAACTGGTTGCTAATGTGAACAAATGAAACTGCAAATGAAAACAATTCAGATAATAACAGGGTTTTTCCTGGGTCAGAAATGGTCTTCGGTGGTGGCTGACAGATGTGGTTATCGACACAAACAGTAAAAAGTACCCTACCCGTGTTATCTGCAAGCCCAATACTGACAATAAATTAACTGCCACTCTCACTGTAATCCTTTCTTGCCCTCTTTGCAAAAAAATCTGTGATTTCATAGCTTTGTAAGAAAAGATGCTTCTTTGTTAGTCCTGATAATTATTTTGGTGCACATATTAATAATCAATATAAAAAATTTGCATTAAAAAGGTTTTTAACTAATAGTCTAATTTTCTGCCATATACACTTAAATGCACCTAACTAACAACTTGCTTTGTTCTGGTTTCACCTCACTCAAGTCTAACCTATTTTATAGGTAATTTACTACACATTGTCATATAAATAACCTGAAAATACTGTGGATTATTAAAGGGTTAGTTCACCCAAAAATTAAAATTCTGTCATTTATTACACACCCTCATGCCGTTCCACACCCCTAAGACCTTCGTTCATCTTCAGAACACAAATTAAGATATTTTTGTTGAAATCCGATGGCTCCGTGAGGCCTACATAGCCAGCAATGACATTTCCTCTCTCAAGATCCATAAAGGTACTAAAAACATATTTAAATCAGTTCATGTGAGTAGGTTTATGGATTTTGAGAGAGGAAATGTCATTGCTCCCTGTGTAGGCCTCACGGAGCCATCGGATTTCAACAAAAATTTCTTAATTTGTGTTCTGAAGATGAACGAAGGCCTTACGGGTGTGGAACGGCATGAGGGTGAGTAATAAATGACAGAATTTTCATTTTTGGGTGAACTAACCCTTTAAGGCTAAATCTTACTAACCAGTCTTGCTAAATGGGGTAAGCACACTTGCGTAGTAGCGTGTGCAATATTTATCGTCTACAATAATATCATAATTGATGTTTTAACGATGTGCGATCTGACATTATCGAGTTCATCCTTCACTTTGCAAAAACCAAACAAAAACACGATGAGCGTTAGACTGCTCATGCCCATTTAGTGTGCACACTTTGACGGCATGATCTACTCTAGTCAAATATAGTACAAATGCCCATGTATGAGTATTTGTCTTTTAGGCTATATCATGATATAGTTAGGCAATCACACAAAGAGTGCCGTTATTTTCCAATTATCAGCACGATTGCAAATGTGATTATTTTTATACAACATTTTAATAAACAAGAAGTTAATATTAAGTGACTTACATTTAAGACACAATATTGCCTGTATTGCTCCATTTCGTCAACGAAAATGGTTGCAAACTACCCCACAGCACTGTTTTACGTCTCTAAGCAACACACATCGGTGTTTTGTTACTGAGTAAATCAATCCTTTTGAACAACTCAGTTGAATGAATGATTCAATGACTCACTCATTAAGAAAGTCAAATGATTCGTTCCTGAAATAGTCAGCTGTTTGAATGAAACTGTTGAATGAGTTACTCAAATGTCTCACTCATTAACAGTGACTTGCCACCAACTACTGGCAGTTTTTAGTTTCATATTGAAAGTATTTTTAAAACATTATGCATTTGTAACTGCAGGTTAAATACATTTATGTCCCTCTGAGCTGCATTAAACAGTCTGTGTAAATGCATCTAAATGCCACTTCAGATGTGTTTCCTCTGCATTGAAAAGACAAATTTTGTTAATACAGATTTTATTCGATTGGTATCTATAGTGTCTTAATATTCTAATTTAATTAATTGAATGTAAGAATTTGACAAAGGATGCATAGCTTACATTTAATTAGGTAAGAAAAGTCCATTTAAACTTATTGTAAAATTTAATTTCAAAACAAACAGTGCATAGTGTTGCTAATTTTATTTGTTGTTAGTTTTAAATATAAAACTCAAATGAATACAGTGTGTGTATCAGTACTTTTCGAACATTTCCAGGCATTTTAACAATACCGTGATAATTCTGATAACCGTGAGCATTTTGGTCACCATTATTGTATCTTAGAATTTCAGTTTATACCTTGTTGATCAAATGAAATTCAGCTGTAAATAAGCTGTGTATGGATGCAGAAGATTCACTGGTGTGGGCAGATGTGAGTAGCGTCTGGAACAAGGGAAGGGGGCGGGATTGGGCAGCAGGAGACGGCAGTTTTGATTGGATGTTGAAGACAGAGTAATACATCATCTGTATGAGCAACACAGGCCAGTTAATGTTCAGTTGCAGAGATGTTATATCAGATCTGTGTGGTATTATTTAAAAAAAAAAGTATTTATTTTTTTTGATGTAAAAATAATTTTAGCCATTAAAAAAATATCCTTCCTCAATGGCATTTTGTGTTCTTCGGAATCGGCCACTACTTTTGTGTCCTGCCGCACCACCTCTCAAACATATCATAGGAACACGAATTTCATTCATGAGCGCTGCTTTCAGGATCACATTTGCTCAGGTTTACATGGGGCCATTCTCTAAATTGAAGAGCACTTCCTGCGGGCTGCTGGCTGCCGCTCGGCTCTTCTTGTGATGTGTGGGGGTGGGGAAGCGTGGCTCGGCTGCATCTCAATGACTGGGCCCTTTAGCAGCACTGTCCTTTTGATGGGGCAGCTGCGGCCATTCAATCGGCCCATTTACATTGAAATGCGGGGACAGGAAGGGGGGAGGGCTGAGGCCTGTGCGTGACTGAAAAGCATACCTAACCAAAGACCAAAGAGAGGAGGTCCACTGCGGGGCTCTGACACCTCTTTGTTTTCGGCAGCCCTGGTGCCTAGTGCATCGCACAAAGGCTTTAAGCACCCTACTTTGACCACTGCGCTCATTTCCACTACTCAGCTTTTTACATTTCTTTCACACAGAGTGTCTGTCGGCACCTTTGAAATGGTTGTTGAAAGAGACATTGAAAGTACAAATGTCTATTAAAGTAGCTGTTTACCTTAAAATGAACATTATTTACACACCTGCATGTCTAATCCAAACCTGTATGCCCTTTTTTGTTTTTTTAGTACAACTCAAAAGGAAAGATTTTGAAGAATATTTATGCATCTATGAATGTCAAATGGCACGGACAGTGGGAAAATAGTCTAAACAATGCTATATTCCAGGTCTTTTGAAGCTATAATGTTGTGTGAGGACATTTTTCATCTTTCTCTCTGACAAAGCTATGAAACTGAAAATTAAGTGATGCACCACACCAGGTTTAACACCATTGATGGCAAAGCTCAATTACTGCTTTTGTGTCGCAATGTGATGAATGTGGGAAGGAGAATGAGATTTGAGTGTTGCAGCAGAAGGCGTGATTATCAGTCTATATTTTTCTAAATTTTAGTCTGTTCCTCGCAGAATGTCGTCATATGGCATCATGAGACATGGAATATAGTGCATGTGTAATAAGGGCTGCATCTGAAGACTTAGGCAGCTGGCTTGTTGTCTCACTACCTTATAGGCAATGACTCTGCAGGCAGAGTTTGTGCACGAGGGTACCTCACGAAACTGATTTCAGACAGACTTCTGAGTCGGTAAAAGAGTAAAACTTCCTGATAATTTACTCACCCCCATGTCATCCAAGATGCTTGTCTTTCTTCCTTCAGTAGAAAAGAAATTAAGGTTTTTGAGGAAAACATTCCATATATTTCTCCATATAGTGGACTTAACTGTGGTTGACGGTCCAAATGTTCAGTGCAGCTTCAAAGAGCTCTACGTAATCCCAGACGAGGAATAAGGGTCTTATCTAGAGAAGCGATCGGTCATTTTCTAAAAAAAATAAAAATTTTACGTACTTTTTACCCACAAATGCTCATCTTGCACTGCTCTGTGATGCTCTGCGCATTACGTAATCACTTTGTAAAGGTCACGCGTGATGTAGGCGGAAGTACCGATCCAGTGTCTACAAAGACTGTCAAACGGCCTTTACAAAAAAAGGTAAAACAATGATGTTGGATGGATTTTGAAGATGGAGAAAATGAGATGGAGTTTTTCGCCCTACTGTGGTACTTTTTCGCCTACGTCTCACGTGACCTTTCCAGCATGATTACGTAACGCGTGGCGCATCGCAGAGCAGTGCAAGATGAGCATTTGTGGTTAAAATATATAATTTTACTTTTAGAATTGTTTTTATTTTTAAAGATCATTTCTCTAGATAAGACCTTTATTCCTCATCTGGGATCGGGTAGAGCCTTTTGAAGCTGCACTGAAACTGACGTTTGGACCTTCAACCCGTTGGTAACTGTTGAAGTTCACTATATGGAGAAAAATCCTGGAATGTTTTTCTCAAAAACCTTTACTGAAGAAAGACGGACATAAACATCTTGGATGACATGGGGGTGAGTGAATTATCAGGAAATTTTAATTCTGAAGTGAACTAATCCTTTAAAGATCTACAGCAAAATAGAGTGCTAGCTTTGGTGAGAACTAAACAAATATTTAATTACTATAGTAGTAACTTCTCACTAGGAATGTTGGCCAAAAACATTCATTTATACACAAACTGACCAGAAACTGCAACTTTCAGACGGTATCTTGCTTTTTCTAGCTCAACTGTCACCGAATGGAATGCACAGGATTTTGGGATATCAAAGGCAGCGAAGGATACATCTATGCTGCCTTTAAAAATCGATCAGATGAAGGTATCTCAGGAGACAGGAAGTGAAGCTAACATTGGATTCAGACGTGCCTTGATGCCTTTCTACCTTGGAATGGCAACATTTTTAAGCTTTCAGATGTAGCCGAGGTTTATGTTTCCTTAGTAATATTTTTCAGTCCTTTTTGGATCTTTGCAGCCATGGTCACTATAAACTGCATGAAGCTCCTTAAATTCTCATTTTTAAAAAATCACATTCATTTCATAATGAAATCCAAATATTTAAACAATGGTAAATATGCAGTAAGTCTTATTTGGAGAATTATATTTAATTTTCTGTATTAATCAACCCCAAATGAGGTCATTGTTTGGATGCTATCTAGCATATGTATGAAGCCTTCATTAAAAATATTGCCGCCTGTTTTTGTTGTGTAAGGTCTATTCTGAAGGGGGTGAGTGATTTTCCACTGCTCTCTGTGTGATGGGACAGGTTTGGTAAGGTTGTCATCCTAAACCCTGAGGGCTTTTCTCTTTCCCCTTTGCTGTTGGGTTGCTGAAGTGAATCGCAGATTGTTTTGAACCCAAATACTTGTGACTTCCTGGTGCAACAGCACACAAAACCAGTTTGTGGTTGCAT
The DNA here is from genome assembly GCA_003731715.1 of Anabarilius grahami. NCBI lineage: Eukaryota > Metazoa > Chordata > Actinopteri > Cypriniformes > Xenocyprididae > Anabarilius > Anabarilius grahami. Next base: position 1,148,591 of record RJVU01039986.1, on the reverse strand, counting down.
GGGAATGTTTTTCAATAGCAACATGCTGCTGTGCCCATCTGCTGTCTTAACAGCCTTTGGGTGAGCTTCAGATTTGAACGCTCCGTTTCAGCCTGATGCTGCTGTTTACGCTGCGTTTTACATTTAAAGGAATAGTTCACCCAAAAATCAACTGTCTTCTCACCCTTGTGACTCTTGATGCTTTTTCTGTGGAATGCAAAAGCAGCTATCTAACATAATGTTAAAGCTGCTCTTTGTAAAAAAGCTCCAAAAAGTGCCATAAAAACACCTCAAGACACATCACACCAGGTTTGTTTTCAGTAATGCTGTAATTATCTTCCCACAATAATGTACACTCAAAAAATGTAATTGTTGTATTTACTTAAAAAAACAATGTCAAGTGGTTCCACACAACTATATTGAGTAATTTGTACAAATAACAATTTATTTGTATGAACAAAAAACAACTTGGTTAAATTAAGTTCATGTAGTTACATGAGTTTAAGTAATGTGAACAATGATGGTTTGAGTGAAACTAACAACAGTAAAAGCTCTTTTTTTTGTGTGTGTAGGAAATAATGCAATTGGAAAATAATGCATAACAATGCACCAAATGCACGTTAAACTTGCAGCACATGCAGAGATTGAGTTCACTGTGAACTGAGCCATGGAAAACACCGGATCACGAGCTGAGCGAAGTGCGCACTTCACTTTGAAACACACAGCACAAACAGATTATATACTTATTTAATTAAAGGTGCCATGGAATGGAAAATTAAATGTAGCTGGGCATAGTTGAATAACAAGAGTTCAGTACATGGAAATGACATACAGTGAGTCTCAAACACCATTGTTTCCTCATCCTTATATAAATCTTATTTGTTTAAAAGACCTCAGAAGAACAGGCGAATCTCAACATAACACCGACTGTTACGTAACAGTCGGGATCATTAATATGTTCGCCCCCAATATTTGCATATACCAGTCCATGTTCAAGGCATTAGACAAGCCAGTATTAACATCTGGATCTGTGCACTGCTGAATCATCAGACTAGGTAAGCAAGCAAGGACAACAGCGAAAAATGGCAGATGGAGCAATAATAACTGACATGATCCATGATTACATGATATTTTTAGTGATATTTGTAAATTGTCTTTCTAAATGTTTCATTAGCATGTTGCTAATGTACTGTTAAATGCGGTTAAAGTTACCTTCGTTTCTTATTGTATTCACGGAGACGAGCCGTCGCTATTTTCATTTTTAAACACTTGCAGTCTGTTTAATTCATAAACACAACTTCATTCTTTATAAATCTCTCCAACAGTGTGTAATGTTAGCTTTAGCCACGGAGCACCATCAAACTCATTCAGAATCAAATGTAAACATCCAAATAAATACTGTACTCACATGATCTGATGTTTTCAAGCAGCATGCATGACGAACACTTTGTAAAGATCCATTTTGAGGGTTATATTAGCTGTGTGAACTTTGTTTATGCAATGATAGAGTCGAGAGCTCGGGAGCACGGGGAGCGCGAGCAATTAAAGGGGGCGCAGCCTGAATCGGCGCATTTCTAATTATGCCCCAAAATAGGCAGTTAAAAAAATTTATTAAAAAAAATATATGGGGTATTTTGAGCTGAAACTTCACACACATTCAGGGGACACCATAGACTTATATTACATCTTGTAAAAAATGTTCGATGGCACCTTTAAATCGCAGTCTTTCGCGGTTTGACACGGGCTCAAAGCCATACTGCGCTTTTGCTTTTAGTTCACTTGACATGTACTTTGCCAAAGCAATGGCGTAAAACGCAACATTAAAGACGTTTTATGTTATTATGAGAAGTTTAACCCTCTGGTGCTCTTCGGTCATATTTGACCACATTTTTTTGTTTTTTTTAATTTAATTCATCGGAATGGTACGAAACTTGGTAAAGGTTTTGGCACTTGCTATGTGAACACACAAAAGCTTGACATGATTCGAAAAGGTTTAATGGTTCTGAAAAAAAAGTCACACTTGTGATCCTCGTGGCCCAAAATGAGCGCATTGTAAGTTAATGGAAGACTAATTTCATCTAGTGGAAACATTTGGTACTTTGGCCAAACAAAATCTTACTGAAAGCTAATTTTTTGAGATGTCAAGCTCAAATTTGGAACACAACTTTAGATTTATGGCTTGATTTTCTTGCAGTTTTAGAGTAAAACGTGTTTTTGAAAATCAATATTTCTTAAAAAAAATTAAATGGTATTTTTGTGCATTTTTTTTTATAACAATAAATGTAAATTCTGTAACTTTAAGTTAACTTTTTAAAACTTCTCACTTCAGCAATAATTTGCCACGTGTCTTTGAAAAGAGATCAAAATTAATGCTCTAAAGCATTAAATTTATGACAGTTTAAGTTGGAAATTTTGGAAATTCAGGTCTATGCTCAAAAAATGAATAAATGGATTACAACTACAGCGTAAATATAATTTAGTACTGTAAAATTCCCTAAAAATACAAAATATTAAACTAAAATACAGTACATTTTCATTGCATTACTTTTTTTTTTTTTTTTGACCGACACGCGAAGAGAACCAGAAAGTTAATTATATTTTCAGTTCATTACGAAATTCTGGCGTGACAGATTATTTAATGTATGAGAAACGCTGATCTTTTTTTATGTTTTAGTAGTGTTATTGGCATTTTGTAGTGATCACTGGTCATTTTACAGAAAGGGGATTGAATGAGTTGGTAAAAGCGAATTCTAATTCTCCCCGTTCATCTACTACGTGCTAATTACAGAAGCTTTTGAAGTCCTGTAGCTGCTGGGAGAGGCAGATTTTTGTCAGCAAGCCCTATAGTGTGTTTGTGTACTGCTACCACTGTCGAATACACTGCCCATAATAGAATCCACGTGTTCTTCCAGTGCCAAACTCCCACATCGCTCTGTAGCTTTTAATAGAAGCACACTTGTCTTCTGTGTGAGAAGCAGAGATTGTTTTCATCGTGCATAGGCTTTCATTTTAGTTCACCAACTGCTTTTGTGGTCTTCAATGGCACGTTCTAGGTATGAGTTGCAAAAGATCCTTTAATGTAAAAATCTGTTATTTATGTACCGACGTTTACTAAATTGCAATTTGTATAGCGCACCACAGGACTTAACCCAGTTTGCACAGTTCACTAAGGACAGAATAATTATAATTTGGGAGCTTCCCCAGTACTTTCTGTCCATGTGTTTTGTACGGCTTTAATTTCTTTCACTTTTACCTGACAGTTTGAGTTGCTTGACTAAAATCGAAAGCTATTTAAAGCAACAACTGTTTCATGATGAATATTTTAGGTAATGAATAATTCAGTTGTGCATAGGGGAATATTTTTGTTGGGTAGAGTGGTTTCTCTACAGGGGCAGCCCAGAATGCCTCGTTTTCATGCGCTTTCTCTGGCCCAGCACAGCAGGGTTTAGCTCGGTCATGAAGTCTTCCAGCAGTTGCACATTAATATAATCTCCACAGAAGTCAAAAGTGTCGTCATTTTACCAAGATTTTAGTAGTTAATACCAACACCATTGAAATTAAAAATTATCAATGCCAATTTGAGTACCTAACATGCTGTTAAACATACTAATAATGTAATATTATAAACATTTACAATGTATTTTGTACAGTCAGCAAAAAGTACAAAAGTAAGAGCTATGATTGCATTTCTCTTTTCCTCTATTTGTTTTGCTTAATATTAGGAACTAGTGTTGTCAAAAGTACCGACTTCGGTACAAAGTCGGTAAAGAAATTAAAAAAATATGATGCTTTGAGCGTTGAGCGGATTCGTAAACACCTGATTGGCCGTTGTGTTCACATGCTCAACAGAGATGTCTGTGATTGGCTACAATGATCAATGCACAGGAACGTTTGAAAGCTTTCAAACGCTCCTATGTGTATCTGTGCAAGCACTCTGTGAAGAACGTCATTGTCTATTTACAACATGTTTTTGAAGCGTTGATCATAAATTTCTCATTCATTCATTTCATCACTCTGAAATGTAAATAGTGAAATATATTTACACTGCGATATATACGATATAGCAAAGTCATTGTATTCCGTTGTAACAATATATATCGTCATACCGCCCAGCCCTAACGTCAACTTGTCAATACATTAGCATACTCAACTGATAGCTGGGAATGGAAGATCCTATTGTCAAAAAATCATGGACAGAATGATCCGTTCAGGTGAAAAACTGATAAAAGAACTTCTACATAATCTTGACACAGGACCTCTGTCTTTTAGATCTTTTTTTTTAGTGAGGATGGGGGTTTTGAATTTCTCTATCTTCTCATGCAGCGTGAAAGCTGCCAAAATTTTTGTTTTTCTTTTAATTGATCCAACATAAAGTCTGTTTTTCAGCTCATGTGACTGTAATTCTGCCTCGTTCATATTTTTAAAATGGAGCTTAGCCAACTTCATTTCAGGAGACATGTCCAGTTTAATCTGATGTATGGAGAAGAAAATGCCAGCAACATTCTCTCATGCCACCATGTTCTTTCTTTAAAGCTCTCTGTAGAATTGAGCCTGTTCTCATTTGAATTTTAGTGGCTGTGTGAGTTGACGTGCCCCAGGGTCATATTGATGATTACATATGCATGAATTCAGGAGAAATTACCCTTTCCTCTGCAGGGTGGAATTGTCAGCCAGTGCGACGGCTGCTCTGAGAAGTGTACTACTTTATATTTAATTTGGATTTTTCTGTCGAGGACATTTTTAGTCTTTCAGAATGCTTTCTAGCATACTGCCACTATAGCCTTGCTGATTCTGTTTGTTTGTCTGAGACCATAATGGAGTGTGAGTAATGGATCTTGCCGTAATGATTTGGACCTGCGTAATGTTAATTTACATTTCATGATGGCATGTCCTTTTGACCTCCGTTTTTGTCTTTGGTCCCTTGCCAATAAAAAAAGGGTGAATGCTATCTCAATGCTGTTTTTGTGTAGAAGGTTTGGTGAAAATTATTATAAAGAGTCTGTATGCGTTAAAAGCCCACTCAAACATGGCTTATGTCCACGAGGACTGCTTTGGATCGGACTGTGTAGAACAGGGATCCTTGCCCATGATGCCCGTTTATCCCCACTCAGTCTACACCAATTATTTTTTTTTGGTTCTAGGTTGAACCATTGAGCCATCAATCCAGGATTGTTTGGGTGCTTGTAAACACAGCTTCTGAGAAACAAGCATAACAAATAATTGTCATATTTCAGTCATATTTATTAGTAAGCAACCCTTAACCCTAAGTATTTTAGACCATAATTTCAAAACCATAACACCCACACAATTGGTACTTAAATTGAAAGAGGGACCTAAACATTATCTTGGAACCAGAGTATTTTGGATCTTGCTCTTTTAACTTTGGGCAGTAAGGAACCACATGGCAACAACCCAAAAACCATTCAGCTCACTTTAGCAAATGCATAACCATCTGTAACACCCTACAATTGTGGGCAAACTAGTGTTTTTTTTGTTTTTTGGCACTTTTTGTTTAGTTAAGTAAAAAAAAAAATGTGGTAAGTCTCTTAAATGGGAATTGAACTTGTTGCTCATGTGAGCCCATTAACCGTTAAGTAATGACTTTAAAAATAGATATATATATATTTAATCTTTTATGCTGCGTCAAAAAATGAGCAAAAGTAAAAATGTTGATCTTAGTATTTTTACCATAATTGATCTCCATTGCTTTAGTACTGTGCAATCTAGACCTAACATTAGGGGTGTGATGAGACTTTTTATTTTTAAGAAGTCCTCAATAACTCTGGCTAGAAAAATAGTCTGCAGGTGCATTTGAAATGTTTTAACTAATCATCTTGTAATTAATGTAATTTCAGTTCTACTTTCTGAGAATGAATTATCATATGCAGTAAAAGACAACAATACTCAAGCACTGTAAAAGGTTTTGCCACAAACTCAACTGACTGGCTTCTCTCCTATATGATTTCATATAAGTCTCTTCAGACCTTAGAACTGTACATGATTTATGAGCTTCTACAACTTTTGACCTCCTAACTGAACTCCTTTCCACAAATTGATCATAGAAATAAGAACAGTATAAATAAAAATGAAAAATGAAACGGTTTTCTCTTAGTCTTAAGTGCAAATAATATTTCAAGTGCACATAGTGCACTGCTGCACTATGTACGACTCTGCAGCTTGTGTTGGATGAGCTAGATGGAATTTAAATGTCCGTTATTAAACTGAATTAAATGGTTTTTATTTCTATAAAAAGCAAAATGACAGTGGAGGCGTAATGTAAACGTAACGGTGGCATATTCTATCCTAATTTCATACTCGCGCCTCACACGTCATGTCAATATCGCGAGACAGCTTTTCACTTCGACTACAAATCTTCACTTTTTAATCTCGCGAGATCTCGTCACACCCCTACCTAACATACCTTTTGTTTTGCTAAAAGTCAAACCTTAGTGTTGATGCAAGTCTTTGAAATAACAGATTCAGTTAGGCCAGAGCCAACATCACCGTTTGTCCCTGTTAAGCTGTCTACACTGTGGCAGAGAGAAGCAGTCACTCCTATCAGGTAGACTTTGGTTCGCAGCACATACACACACTCACAACCTCCTTTCCACTTCCAGACTCATTTTCCCCTGCGTTAACTCGAGCGTAATTCTGCCCAGCCTTAATTCATGCATATCCACCTCTCCAGAGGAGACAGGTTTCCGATGAAGACGGGGCCCACACGCTCCTGACACCTTTCGTTTGCCCCGCTCATCAACTTCCATTACCTTGAGGCCCTGACCTGAGTTCTGCGTCACTATCTGCAATAGGACCAGAAACCCCTCTCTGACCCAATTACTGTGAGCCTTCACTCTGCCCAGTTGATAGAGGAGAGCTGACGTGAGAAGATTACGTCTGAAGAAGCTGCTTTACCTCTCTCCTGTTATTTACAAGCTGTGAATGTGAGCAAGGTTAAACGTGGAATAGTTCCCTGCTCTAATACTTTGAGTGCATTTACTTTTGACCTAATGTCTGTCGAGCATTACTCTCCGGCTGTGCTGACACTGTTAATATCTTTTTTTGTCACTGGTTGGCTGGTCTGCATGCTATGCCCGTGTTGTTGCACCACTCAATGCCTCTGCAGTTCCATTCGTCCCTGAATCTTAAGTGTATTAGACAGGAGCTTCAGAGTCTGGGGAATTTCACAAACCCCAGCCCACTCTCTGCTATTTAACATAATGTGTGTGAACATGCCTTCAGGTCTCCTTCGTCTCTTTGCATTTTTTGGAAGCAGAAAGGTTTCAGGGATTTCTTTAGCTGTTTCAGTTATTGTTCCGAACGAGCATCCTTGCATCTGTTGCTTATGTAACATGCATGAATTGAGTCGAGTGCTTTGCAGAGGCAGCGTTGTTTAAGAGTCAACTCCTAGTGAGCACTTTGGCCAGTATTTTAAAATCTTCTTCCTCTGAGTTGAGAAATTCTAACGTATGATGACCTGTAATGGCAGATATGTGCTTTACATTGTTTGGTTAAGGCAGAGTGATATGAGAGGCTGTGATCTTGGGAATTTTGTCATGGCTAAAGGATGTTGCGATCGTATTGTGTATCATGAAGGCTAAAATGCCCAGCAAGTGATAGGATCCAGTAGCATTGTCAAAGATACGTATCGATACTGAAATATCTGAAACGCTTCCAATGCAGTATCGTTACACCGATACCAGCTGCTTGCTCTCGCTCTATCTTCTCTCCAACATCGAATTGAGACACACCCGCCTCCTTTCACTCGTTCATCTCATTAGCTGCGGTTGAATAGTTCTTGTATTGCGAATTATTTTACTCATTCCCGCAGGTTTCGCATTCACACCAAAAGCACGTGCAACACTGATCTATGTAAGTGGTGCGCACATAAAGCCGTCTCTCAAACAGCTCTCGAGTACCAAATTGAGTTGTTTTTCATGTCTAATTGCCCTTAAACGGTCTCACACTCTCATACTCACAATTATGTCAGAATGCCCATCTTTGCAAGTATTCAGGTAAACAGTCAGTTTTGGAGAAAGAAATGCATGTTGAGTAACAGTATATTGGATCCGTGCAGCTCTTAAAGTGACAGAAGCCTAATAGACTTGCTGCAAAAGACAAAGAGAAAATCACTTGCTGCTCTTGACTGAATAACTTTTGTAACTTTAATCGTAAGCACTAATCTGTAATTTTTAAAGACTATCCAGTGTTTTTCAAACCCACCTGAAAAACTTTGCTGTTTAATTTGTCTCTTTATTCTGTTGTATTTATTTGTGCTGTTGTTTGCAGTTTATTTGTTCCTATTTTATCACTGACTTTTTAATTTTTACTTTTTTGTAAATTTAGTTCAGCGTTTCAAATAAAGCCTCCCTGTGCTGTGTAAGCTATTGCAACAAAATTACCCAAATTATCAAAGAATTGATAACAAAAATGGCAGAATATATGGCAGTTTTCCCCATGGTATCGAAAATGGTATCGAATATTGATATTTTTCAAAGTATCTTATCGAAAGATAGAAATTACAGTATCGTGACAACACTAGTATCCAGTCATTTGATAAAATGTCTTATGTCATAATGGTACATTTATTTTTCACACATTTGAATTGTATTTTTCCGAAATCCTGCTCCACAGTTCTAGATATTAAAGGTGCTACAGAGGATGTTTTCGACGACTGAGAAACCAAAGACTGTTAGTGAGTTTTTGAAATGAGCGCATGCGTAAGAACAACCCCCCTCCTTCATTTCGAGGGAACGCCTCCCAAAACTCGTGCACGAGTATTGGAACACGAGTGTTTGTGGACCACCGGCATTCGCTGTGTCGTGTTAGTGGATTCATTATGTCGGACTCACCGCAGGTAACTCATAATCTGCAGTTGTTACTCCTGTCTCCTGACAAAAACATTGCATGCGGTGCCTTTGGAAAGTTACTGGAGCGCGCAGCCAAGCGTCTCTCACAAGGAACGTCATGGCAGTGATTGACAAGCCAGAGGGCCAATCGTTTACGCGATGATCGCGTAAACGATTGGCTGATGTTTTTAAGGCCCTACCTCGTGCACAGATGTATATTAATATTATTCCTTTCAGTGCACCTAATAAATAGTCTTTTATCAGTTAGTAAAGACAGTTTCAAGTAATATTGCAAAAATGTATAAAACACAACATCCTCTGTAGCACCTTTTAAGTGTATTCATATTTAAATGAGCCTTGATTGGCTTATGTTTTAAAACATTATAATTACAATATTTGTGATGTCATATTTCAATATTTTTGTGCCCTATCAAAATTAGAATTGCTGAACTTGATTCTGGAAAGTAGTTGGTGGTTGCCTTACATGACCACAATGTTTTGTATACATAAAATGTATCTTTTATGACATTGCCTCGCTTATTTGTGACACAGCTGTGTTATTAGATGCATTTCTTGACGAGATGATCTCTGCTTGGTTCATTACTTTGTACCACTTCTTTCTAGAATACTGCAGTAGAATGAATAGAGTAATACACCTGCGGACACATTGTGACAATCTAGCGTTCAGACCTTGAATTTCCTCTGCACTGGAAGAATGTACAGTCTTTGTGTACAATTGCCATGGTGACAGTCAGAGCCGGAACTAAGGTTCATTGTTGGCTCTATGAGGTTGTTTTTCATAAATGCTTGACTATTAAATCAATGTTACATAAGTCGTCAGTTAAAGAATGCAGTTTTTATACTAAAGAAAAGCATTGAAGCTAAATCACGAGATTATTCTTGTTAGGTTTACATTTCTAGGAATGTGGGAGTTTTTCCTCTAGTCCAGAGAAACGGTTGCCTTGACAACAGGAGAGTGTTTGAGCCGAGCATGCCTGTGCTGTAGAAACGCTGGAAACTGTGTCAGGAATGGTGCAGATTCTTAATTCACTGAGCCGCCTCTTCTGCAGTTTTGTCATATCACGCATTTCATGTTTTATCCATACACTCTTCATGGATCATTATCACCGATTCTTTGCCTCTTCAGTTTTGTGATTTCTCTTCTCATAGATTGGCACGTTTGCAACAGTGTAGGCCGTAGCAGAGCTGAGCTGTATGCTTATGCCAGATGGACTAAGTTGCTCATGTTGGGCTGTCCCCACCCCCCTCTTCCTGAGCTTGACCATATCAAAAACCATATCTGTCTTTCTCCACACTAAATCACCTGTGTTTGTGTTAGAGATGTTCCGATACCCCTTTTCCATTCCCGATACCGATTCCGATACCTGAGCTCAGGGTATCGGCCGATACCGAGTACCGATCCGATACCTGGGTGTGTATCTGTATATATATATACTACTAGCCCTGTATGAATTGATAGAATTATTTATGGTGTGCTTCAGACTTATCCCTTAATAAAACAAGAACAAATACATACAGTGAACTAGAGTATTTTTATTATCTGACATACATTTGTCAGTTATATTATTTATTTATTTTAAGTGAAAAAGAACTTCAAATGCAGCCACAAATCTAACATTGTAAACTGAAAAAGGTATATTAGTTTTACAATATAACTATAAAAACAGTACAACAAATAAATCTAGGAATATAATTATATAAGAAAATAATCTCTTTAAAACTTGAAGTCCAGAAACAATTTTGTTAAATAAAAATCTCACGTTTTCGACGACTGACAGCAGCTGGTCATCCAGAACAATAAACCCGACAATTTTGTCGGTTATCTTTATTTGTCTTTTGAAAACTTTTCTCTTTGTTTGAATGAAGCTGGCACGCCTCATCCTTCTCCGTCTTAAGCGCGTCAAACGCCCGAATCGCGCCGCAGGAAGTCAATTCGCGTCTTTGCATTGACTTAACATGTAAATCACTCGCGCTTATCGCTTCATTCGCGTCTGGTGTGAACGCAGCATTAGCCTTTATGTAACCATCGTGTTGCGCGGGGTGACGCGTCTTCAAATGCTTTATTAAGTTATTTGTGTTAAAGTTGCCAATACTTGTACCCCTCGAAATTGCAGCATTGCATATGAGACATGTCGCCGTTTTACTGGTCTGAAATACTGCCAAACAGCAGACATACTGCTAGGCGTTTTCACTTCTCCGCTGCTCTAAACAGTGGTTGCTTGTGGCAACACAGCACAACTTCCTGTGTTTGCATTCTGAGCCACGAAGAAGAATTGATTTCCGATTTGCTGCGTTAAGCAAAGATAGCGGGCACAACTAGGTATTGTTTAAGAAAATGGTATCGGATCGGTACGTGAGTTTAATTACTCGCCGATACCGATGCCAGAATTTTTTGTGGTATCGGTGGTATTTCCGATACTAGTATCGGAATCGGAACAACCCTAGTTTGTGTGCAGCTATTCATGTTTATTTGGCTGGCGGGTTAGAGTAGACTAGATACCAGTGAAATTCTACCAATTAAAAAAAATAAATTAATACATTTACACTGCAGAGTCAAATTCATTGGTTCAGTATATTTACATTGTTTTTTCCTGGGCTCAATATTAAGGATTTTCTAGTGGCCCGATTGGGCAAGTGGTTTCTGATGGGTGGTTTCTTATTGTGTAAAATTAATATGAAATTACTTTTACAGGACATATGTTGCAACAATCCTAAATGCATTTTCAAACTTGTGTTTCCAGTTTGTTTTATTATGTAATACATAGGCATTCATTTTATATGTCAAGCATGTTGTTTGTGCACTTAATGTAACAAACATCATACAGTAGTGAAATGGGTTATAATTAGTCAAGACATCATAACTTCTGATCAGGCATTACCCCTGGGTCCTAATAGGGGAAGGGGGTGGCTAGATTTCCCATGACACCAGCAACTTTCGATGGACACTTCACTATCCCATGAGGCCATTTTAAAGGATTTATGAATGGAAATTATACTCTGGTAGGTCACGTGACAGTAACAACATGGCAGATGTAGTACGTCTGGGTTTTTTTGTCTACTGAAATTTCCTGGAAAGATATTTTGCAGTGTTTTGCCAGCAGAACAATCCATAAACACATTAAATAACAGTACAACCCACTGAAGACGTGTGTGTCTATCCCTCACAGCCTCACTTTCATTACAGTTTCATTCCTGCAAGTGTATTCACAACAACCAGTAAGGTAACAGTAATCTAAACACATGTAACCTAGGGATATGGTCCAAATCTCACATAACACATGAGATTATTTTTGATATTATTATTCATTATTGAGTTGAGAACAATGACAATTCTGTCAACTGTCCCGAACGTCTTTCACGGCCTGCATTCACTTCAGGCAAACTGACTGTTTAATAAAATTAATATCTTTCCAAGGTGGTCATTTTGACCAAAAATTGAATTAGATTCTCTGTGCATACAGTCACATGAGTATTCAAAAGCAGCTGCCTCAAGCCGAGTCACAACAACTCAATAGAAGTGGAGCAAGTATTGTGGTGGTGTCTATAGTGGTATACCTAATGGTTCTGTGCCCGTGGATGGGAGATGGAGTGGTTCCTACAGAAGCCAACCTGATCAATAATGTAGATGTCATTGAGGAGGAGCAGAGATCAGCTTTTGCAACTTTATTACATGGCTTTTCACAGTCTCTGGCTCTTCCTCTTACTGCTGAGGAGATAGTGTCAGGTTCCTCTACGGTGCATGGGACAGATAGGATGGCTGAATTTAATTTGCCTTGCTTAAGGTATTACAATAAACTGCTGTCGCTGATACTTGATGCCAGACTTTGCTTTCGTCGTTTTGAACCATGTCTGCTTTCAAACACGGATGAGAGACACCAGAGAAGCCTCATGTTAGGGGTGTGATGAGATCTCACGATATTAAAACCACAAGATTTCTCATCGAGGTGAAAAGCTGTCTCGCGATATCAGCATGACGGAGTTGAGTTTGTGGCAAAACCTTTAAAGTGCTTGCATTATGTTGATCTGTCTTTTACTGCATATGATAAATAAATATTCTCGGTTAGCAAACTCTGCTGTGAGTTTGGATTGCTTATAACCGTCTGGGAAACGCATCATGCTCCATTTCTCCAGATTTGTAATGGAAATCATTTATAAAGTTACAGCAACACAGGAAAATACATCAATATGTTTCTAAATATGCGGATTGTTGGATTTCGTGACTTGCATGTTTTGATGTCCACATATTCTAGTTCAAGAAATTACAGTGGCTGTAGCATTTCTATCGTAAAGAAGTGGTCAAATATTAAAGATTGAGTGGACATTTGAATTAAATGTTGACTATTTGATCTACTGTAATGTGTAACAATCACCAGGTCGTCGTCGCCCTCTGCAGGCCTTTGTTATAAAAGATAAGATACACAACTTGATTGTTTAGATCATGCATATTACATTATGTATTTTAAGTGTTGTTCAACATAACCATATGATTACTTGCTTATATTTCATTTGAACCAATTATTATTGCCTCATTGTTATTTTTTATGCATTTTAAAGGCTATTGTTCTCTCGATTAATCAAATAATCGACCGGTTACTCGATGATTACAACCAACCGATTACTCGATTAATCACATAATCGACCGTTCGCTCAGTCATCACATAATCGACTGATCACTTGATTAATCAACAAATACCGATTGCCGAATAATTGTTAGTCACAGAACTAGATTATTTAAAATATTTCAAAATGTACCTGCTTTGTTTTGCATTTTGTGACTTTCAGACTTATTTTTCGAGTCAAATATTTAATCGTTGAAGATTTCTAATAATAGCGACTATCTCGTCTCGTTCTCGTGAACCCAATATCGTGTATCTTCTCATTTCGTGAGCTAAGTGTATCGTCACACCCCCACCTTATGCACATCTTCAGCTTCCGGTTTCCCTGAAAAAGCAAGGTGTGCAAAGCCTGCTTGTGTCTTTTCATATCTTCACTGTGTCCACTACTGTCCACAGGTCCCCAGCGGTTATTTGTGCGTTCTGCTTTGTCTTCAGTATTCAGACAGGGCATCATGGCCGCAGTCAGACATGTAGTGAGATAAGAGAGGCAGTGTTATCTGACAAGAGAGGCACTTTGTGGTGTAGGGCGGGGGAAGGGAGCTCCCGCGGCCTGATTTCCCACATAAATGGAGCTGACTGAATTGTGGAAATAATAGCGCTTCCTGTAATCCGATGCCCTGGGGAACAGCACAGAGAGAACGGGCCGCAAACAGAAGAGAGGTGGGATAAAGGATGGCTGTGCCCTCAGGCTTGCATTAAAGCACTCGTCTCCTCCTTAATCCCACAATGCCCATTGCCCCATATAGGTCTACGTGCTCACAAAAGCCACGGACCCACAACAGCCTGGACCAAAACAACCTTTATTCCCATCCACCCATGCAGCTGTTCAAGCAGTGGCACAAATAAAACCGCTCCCTTCTTACCTAGTTCAGTTTTAGTTGTTGATGATTGCGGTTGACGTGCTTTAAATGTATCGTAATGTGGGGACGATTTTCATCCTTTTCTCAGAGGACATTTCATCTCCAGAGCACAACAAGTATGCATTGCGGCTTTGAGTGCAGGAAATGCGCTCTCTGTAGAGCTGCTGACTCCATAGCATGTGGGAATGGTTTTTGCCGATCTTGAGTTTGATTGCTGTCGAGAGCATGTTGGCAGGCCTGTTTTCATGTGTTTATCTGTTCAGATGTGTGCTTTGAGGCCTTCTGGCAGCCATTTCCATCAGATTTACCAATGGACTAGACCACCTCAGATTTAACAGTGGTTTCTATCACATTTTTTCACTCAATGTGGGTGAATGTCACGTGCCTGGGTCATATTTCAGTCCGCTTAACTGAATAAATGATGTTAACTAACCACGTGTATTATCTGTATATTATTGGCATATGTACTTTGACACACTCATATCTGGTTGATAACAGAATACTTCCTAAATTGTAACATTTTAAAGAAGCATTTTCTGTAAAGCCGTTTTGAAGCAATATGTATTGTTAAAAGCACTACACAAATAAACTTGAATTAAATTTAATTAAATATCCCCCACAACATCTCATGTAATTTGTTGACTTAAGAAAGCCAACATATTATTCTACAATATAAACATATTTCGTGCAGGTATTTTTTAAAAATATAGACAATGTAAATATAAACAAATTACAATTAATCAAAAACAATATAACCAATTAATTGAAAAAAAAAATCTTCAATTAATTGATCATCAAAATAATTGCTTGTTACAGCCATAAATAAAATAAATTTTTAATGTTTATGTAATTATTTATTTTGTGTTGGGTCCATCCAGAACACTGAACAGACATGTGCTTTGGCTCTTTTGACTCATGTTGCCCATTTAGGCTTTCTCAAGCCAACATCAAAGTTTGTTTACAAACTTCAGCTTCTAGTTCTTTTACTGTAATACATTAAATATTATTATAAAACAATAATGAGAGTGAACAGTGTTGGGAAGTAATATACTGGATGATAACTAATTTTCCCAGTATAATTTTATATATAATATATATATAATATATTTTTTTCATGGTATTTGGTCACTATACATGTTATGTAAGGTCTGCCCTCAGTTGTGATGGTCTAGGTGATGTGAATAAATATTGGCCAGGTTTAAAGTATGTGGACAGTGCCTTCCTCTTTACATGTTTCAGTTTTCTGAAGCTAATTCATGAGGTTTTTTTTCCCTATCGAACAAGATTGAGGTTGTTTTTTGCAGCAACTGTTGTGTATTGGCATGGGCTAAGAAGTTATTCTTGGGAATATCATCTGAAACCATCTTTATTGAATTGATGTATTCTCTGTTATTGATTTTGTAATGTAGTAGATTTCCCCTCACTGATTAAAGCATAAGCCTACTATTATTAAAATTGTTGGTAAGTTTGTTTTGCAGAGTTTCTTATTAGGATATTAATTGTTTGAATGAATGTGCTAGATTCTTTCCATGTTTCTTGAGTCAAATTTACCTTGATTTTGAAATAAACCAACAATGTTATGAAACGTAATGTAACTCCAAACTGGGCCCAGCCCAAAAAGATTCATTAACATAAAGCCTCAAAAACGGCAGTAACTCGGGGGTCACCCAATCTTGTGTTGGTTCTTGGATGTGTGGCACCTGCCATTCTACATATTCCATTGGTACAAGCAAATGGATGAAGTTTTATTTTTACCAAGGTAACTTTTTTGTGCCATATTTCAGTGTGTTTTATGAACTTGTAATTGCAGAGTAGTTCAGGCTTTGTAAAGAAGCTGTTATTGAAGGATGGGGCAGCAGCACAAATTATATTTGACTCGACTTCAAACCAGCAGCTTGTGAATAAATGGAGCAAAATGCTGTTGCTCATTTCATAAGTGAGGAGGGTCTGAAAATCCCAACAGCAAGTAGCGTTCAGTGTAATTGTAAGGGCCTGAGCCTTTTAAAAAAGCCAAATTATGAAAGTTTTTGTAAGCATTGTGAGTGGACTTCAGGGAAAATGAAAATAAAACATTCATTAAACACCGCTGAAAGATCTGAAGGCAAAATACTGTTAGTTTTTCAGAACATATCAATAACAGTATCTTTTTAGTGTGGACTTGATTTCACCCATCAGGAATGGACTGGATTGTGAAATAACACCAGCCACAACTTCCGATTCTCCCTGATTTAAAAGAAGAAGAGAAAATCTTTATTTTTGTTGCCTTTTTTTCCTGATAATAATGTTGACCATGCTTGGTTGGGCTTCAGCATATTTTTAAGCTTTGATTGTTTTGTGTATGGATTAAACCAATTGATTTTAACAGGGTCTTCTTGTTTTGCCTGTTTTTTGGTATGTTCATAGCCTAATGGTCAGGATGTGGCAAGCTTGGCAGGTCCATCCTCCGCAGTAACGTTTCTTTCCTTTTGTGAAAGAATTGTGAAATCATCCTCTTTCGTTTGCACAAATAAACAGCCCATTTGACTGTTGATTTAAAGGGCTTTAAAAGCTCTCTTTAGGCCTAGAGTTTCCTTTTAGGGTCAACAGAGCATGACTCTGAGCAGGACAGGAGAGATCGAGAGAAACAATCACCGTCTAGTGAGCACAGTAAACTGGTCTGGGAAGCTTAAATGAAGAACTGCTGTTCCACCTGTTCAAACTGGTTTTGATTAACACTTCAGCTTGAGTGACATTTATTTTTCTTGTTTTTACTAAATTACTTGTTCTTGATGGTGGGCTTAACTATGGCCAGTTGATGTGTTTGAGCAGGCGGCCCGAGGTACTCTTGTTCTCTGTATTCAGAGGATTTTCTTGGTAAGATTACAGTCTGGTTTTGAAGCCCCATTAAATGGGAGTTCTCTCCACTCAGGATTAATCCAATCTGGCACATTCCTGCTGGGAGAATCCTCAGGGTTCTGATCCTTCCAGACACCCCATCTGAGTAAGGACTGCCCTTAATATGGTCTCTCCTGTACTTATAGTGACTGGAAGAGTTTTCCCCCCCCCAGGGCTCGAAAACAAGGACTACCCTGTAAAAGTCGCTCGAGACAGTTGATGCAACTGATCAGCTCAGTGCTGCATAAAGAAAGTTTATCATTTGCACATGTTTTTTAACACATTTGCACATTTAAATATTCAAGCGCAGGAAGACTTTCACATCGTCTTGTACTAGAACGGACATATTCACACAAAATTAAGTAAATAAATGTTATTCTCAGCAAGTATCCTAGTAAACATACTCTTATGTTAAGTGAACATACACTATATTGCCAAAAGTTTTTTTTACTTTATTGACATTCCATTCTTAATCCGTAGGGTTTAATATAGAGTTGGCCCACCCTTTGCAGCTATAACAGCTTCAACTCTTCTGGGAAGGCTTTCCACAAGGTTTAGGAATGTGATTATGGGAATTTTTGACCATTCTTCTAGAAGCGCATTTGTGAGGTCAGGCACTGATGTTGGCGAGAAGGCCTGGCTCACAGTCTCCGCTCTAATTCATCCCAAAGGTGTTCTGTCAGGTTGAGGTCAGGACTCTGTGCAGGCCAGTCAAGTTCCTCCACACCAAACTCGCTCATCCATGTCTTTATGGACCTTGCTTTGTGCACTGGTGCGCAGTCATGTTGGAGCAGGAAGGGGCCGTCCCCAAACTGTTCCCACAAAGTTGGGAGCATGAAATTGTCCAAAATGTCTTGGTATGCTGAAGCATTAAGAGTTTATTTTACTGGAACTAAGGGTTCGAGCCCAACCCCTGAAAAACAACCCCACACCATAATCCCCACTCCACCAAACTTTACACTTGGCACAATGCAGTCAGGGAAGTACCGTTCTTCTGGCAACCGCCAAACCCAGACTCGTCAATCGGATTGCCAGAGAAGCGTGATTCGTCTCTCCAGAGAACACGTCTCCACTGCTCTAGAGTCCAGTGACAGCGTGCTTTACACCACTGCATCCGACGCTTTGCATTGCACTTGGTGATGTAAGGCTTGGATGCAGCTGCTCAGCCATGGAAACCCATTCCATGAAGCTCTCTACACACTGTTCTTGAGCTAATCTGAAGGCCACACGAAGTTTGGAGGTCTTGTAGCTATTGACTCTGCAAAAAATTGGTGACTTCTGCGCACTGTGCGCCTCAGCATGCGCTGACCCCGCTCTGTGAATTTTACATGGCCTACCACTTTGTGGCTGAGTTGCTGTTGTTCCCAATTGCTTCCACTTTATGATACCACTAACAGTTGACCATGGATTATTTAGTAGTGAGGAAATTTTAGTAGTAAAATTTTTTTTTTAAATTTATACAGTGAAGACTATGCAGTGCTATTTTACATTTGATTATTCATTTTCTCTACCTGAAAATTACTGTCAGGCTTACCTGAAAAACNCCTGCAATGCGTCCTGCCGGAAGACTCTGCAACGCATAGTGAGAGCAGCTGAGAAGATCATTGGTGTCTCTCTCCCCTCCCTCCAAGAAACTTACGGAACCCGTCTCACTCGCAAAGCCCTCTGCATCGCAAGTGATCCCACCCACCCGTCACACAGCTTCTTCAGTCTGCTGCCATCAGGGAGGAGACTGCGGAGTCTCCAGGCCAGGACCAGCAGATTGAAGGACCGCTTCATCCATCAGGCTGTCAGGAAGCTGAACTCGCTCCCGAACTTGCCCCCCCGTACCTTTTCTGCCCCAGGCACCACTGAACTATGACCAGTTTCCATTGAAGAAATCAAGAATAGTTTGAAAGGGGGTGAGCTAATGGATGCAAAAAGGCTGACTAAAGGAAAAGAGAAAGTTGAGAGTTTGTCAATCCTGCTATATTTTAAGGCAGAAATGCCTATTAAAGTTAAATTAGGATATGTGAACTATCCAGTGAGAGAATACATCCCTCCCCCATTAAGATGTTTTAAATGTCAAAGATTTGGACATGTTGCGGCCCAATGCAGAGGCAAGAGTAGGTGTGCTAAATGTGGAGGGGAACATGAGTATGGTAACTGTGGGGAAAAGGTTGAATTAAAATGCTGTAATTGTGGAGGCCAACATAGTGCAGCTTATGGGGGTTGTGAAAAGCAAAAGGAAGCAAGAGAAGTTCAGAAGTTTAAGATTATACATCAAGTGTCATATGCAGAGGCACTTAAGAAAGTGCATGATAATGACAGAAACAGTCAGAGGCCTACCTATCCACCAGAACAGAACAGAAGGAGTGAGAATGCTGAAACATCTGACAAAGGTAGAGGGAATGACAGAAGACATGTCACGGAACAAACACAACAGGCAAGCATAAATACTATCCCAGAAGTAAATGAATATAAAGCAAAAATATCAGCAGAGACAATGCTGGTCAATAAGAACAGTTTTGTTGCATTTATCTGTTCAATAGTTAATGTCACAATACAGCACACTAGGAAAAGTGATAGGATAAAGTCAGTAGTGGAAGCAGCTAAAAATGACTTGGGGATTATAGCAAAGGCTGATGAAGAGCATGAAATACTAAATATTAATCATGAAGGAACACAAAATAATTAAATGGTTTATGTTGTTGTCTATTCTTCAGTGGAATGCACAAAGTTTAGTTGCAAATGGACAAGAATTCAAAAGATATGTTAGTGAATTATCAAGCAAACCAGATGTTATATGCATTCAAGAGACATGGTTAAAACCACAACTAGATTTTGTGTTAAATGGATACAATAGTACAGGTCCTTCTCAAAAAATTAGCATATTGTGATAAAAGTTCATTATTTTCCATAATGTAATGATAAAAATTAAACTTTCATATATTTTAGATTCATTGCACACCAACTGAAATATTTCAGGTCTTTTATTGTTTTAATACTGATGATTTTGGCATACAGCTCATGAAAACCCAAAATTCCTATCTCAAAAAATTAGCATATTTCATCCGACCAATAAAAGAAAAGTGTTTTTAATACAAAAAAAGTCAACCTTCAAATAATTATGTTCAGTTATGCACTCAATACTTGGTCGGGAATCCTTTTGCAGAAATGACTGCTTCAATGCGGCGTGGCATGGAGGCAATCAGCCTGTGGCACTGCTGAGGTGTTATGGAGGCCCAGGATGCTTCGATAGCGGCCTTAAGCTCATCCAGAGTGTTGGGTCTTGCGTCTCTCAACTTTCTCTTCACAATATCCCACAGATTCTCTATGGGGTTCAGGTCAGGAGAGTTGGCAGGCCAATTGAGCACAGTAATACCATGGTCAGTAAACCATTTACCAGTGGTTTTGGCACTGTGAGCAGGTGCCAGGTCGTGCTGAAAAACGAAATCTTCATCTCCATAAAGCTTTTCAGCAGATGGAAGCATGAAGTGCTCCAAAATCTCCTGATAGCTAGCTGCATTGACCCTGCCCTTGATAAAACACAGTGGACCAACACCAGCAGCTGACATGGCACCCCAGACCATCACTGACTGTGGGAACTTGACACTGGACTTCAGGCATTTTGGCATTTCCTTCTCCCCAGTCTTCCTCCAGACTCTGGCACCTTGATTTCCGAATGACTTTGGACCACTGAGCAACAGTCCAGTGCTGCTTCTCTGTAGCCCAGGTCAGGCGCTTCTGCCGCTGTTTCTGGTTCAAAAGTGGCTTGACCTGGGGAATGCGGCACCTGTAGCCCATTTCCTGCACACGCCTGTGCACGGTGGCTCTGGATGTTTCTACTCCAGACTCAGTCCACTGCTTCCGCAGGTCCCCCAAGGTCTGGAATCGGTCCTTCTCCACAATCTTCCTCAGGGTCCGGTCACCTCTTCTCGTTGTGCAGCGTTTTTTGCCACACTTTTTCCTTCCCACAGACTTCCCACTGAGGTGCCTTGATACAGCACTCTGGGAACAGCCTATTCGTTCAGAAATTTCTTTCTGTGTCTTACCCTCTCGCTTGAGGGTGTCAATGATGGCCTTCTGGACAGCAGTCAGGTCGGCAGTCTTACCCATGATTGCGGTTTTGAGTAATGAACCAGGCTGGGAGTTTTTAAAAGCCTCAGGAATCTTTTGCAGGTGTTTAGAGTTAATTAGTTGATTCAGATGATTAGGTTAATAGCTCGTTTAGAGAACCTTTTCATGATATGCTAATTTTTTGAGATAGGAATTTTGGGTTTTCATGAGCTGTATGCCAAAATCATCAGTATTAAAACAATAAAAGACCTGAAATATTTCAGTTGGTGTGCAATGAATCTTAAATATATGAAAGTTTAATTTGTATCATTACATTATGGAAAATAATGAACTTTATCACAATATGCTAATTTTTTGAGAAGGACCTGTATAAGATGTGACAGAGGAAAAGATAGAGGAGGAGGATGTTTGACGTTTATTAAGGAAGGAATATCATACAGCCCAATCAGAATGTGTTGTGACTGATATTTAACAATGAGGACAAAGGTAAAATGGTAATTATCAATTATTACAATCCTTGTAAAGTATTAACAAATGAGTTAATGAAGAATATTTATAAAAAAGGCCATAAAGAAATATGGTGTGGGGATTTTAATGCCCATAATACTCTATGGGGAAGTAGAATTACAGACTTAAATGGAGAAGTGGTAGAAGAAATGATGGATGATAGAAGGTTGGTATGTTTAAACAATGGTACCGGTACATGCATAAATATATATAGAAATGAAACATCTTGTATAGATTTAACACTAGTGGATAGGAAACTTGCTAATAGATGTGAATGGGAAGTGGATCAAAATACAAATATTGGTAGCGATCATTTCCCAATTTTCTGCAAGATAGAGACAAATGTATATATACAACAAAATTATGTACATCACAAATGGTGCTTTCAGAAAGCCAACTGGGAAAAGTATTTGGAATGTTGTAATGATGAGATGAAGAATTCATCTTGTAGGTTGGATGAGACTATAGATAAAAAGAATGATTCTTTGAATATCATCATTCTAAATGCAGCAAGTCAGAGTATTCCAATCAGTAAAAACCAAAACAAAAGAACAAATGTACCATGGTGGAATGAAAAATGCACAGAAGCAACTACAGATCGAAATAAAGCATTTAAGAAATTAAGCAAAACATTAACAATGGAAAATTTGGTAGATTATCAAAAGAAAAAAGCTATGGCAAGGAAGGTAATTAAAGAAGCCAAGAAAGAAACTTGGAGACAATTTTGTTCAACAATTGGAAGAGAAACAAAACTTTGGATAAGATGTGGATCATGATAAAGAAAATGACAGGTAAATATAAACGGTCACAAATACCAGTGTTGATTGATGGAAGAAATCATGCTGTATCAGATTCTGATAAGGCAAATATGTTAGGTAAAAAGTTTGCTGACATTCATAAAGGTAACCACTTAAATGAAATGTTCAAAAAGAGAAAAGATGAAATCTTGAAGGAAAATAAAGATGTATTAAATGCTAAACAAGAGACAAATACTATACTAGATGCTGAATTAACTATGTCAGAACTTAAAATGGCCTTAAATAACACTGGGTACTCCTCGCCAGGAATAGACAATTTATGTTATGCTATGCTTATTAAATTACCAGATGGAATACTGAATAAAATTCTAGAATTATTTAATGAAGTATGGAATAAGGGCAAACTGCCAAAGATATGGAAAAGGGCAATTATTCTTCCATTTTCTAAGCCAGGAAAAGACCCAAGCAATCCAGAGAATTACAGGCCTATTGCGCTGACATCACATTTAGGGAAATTAATGGAGAAAATAATAGTGGCCAGACTAAATTATTTTTTGGAGAAGAAATGTTTACTTAAAGATTACCAAACTGGTTTCAGAAAGGTAGATCTACAGTGGATGCTTTGGCAAAGTTGTGTAATGAAGTGGAGAAAACATTTATTATGAAAGAGGTAATGGTGGCTGTGTTTTTAGATATAGAAAAAGCATATGATACTATGTGGAGAGATGGGTTATTGATCAAACTGGATAGAATGGGAATTGGTGGGAAAATGTAAAATTTTATATTGGACTTCCTCTCACAGCATACTTTTAGAGTTAAAGTAGGCTCCGAAAATTCAGATGAGTTTACAGTAGAGAGTGGAATTCCTCAAGGAAGTGTAATCAGTCCCATTTTATTTACTTTGATGATTAATGATATACTTGTAAAACTAGGACAAGAAAGTGAAGGATTACTGTATGTGGATGATGCTGTAATATGGAAAAGAGGCAGAAATATTCCATAACAATAATGCAAAAGAAAATTCAGTCATTAAAACAATGGGGAGTTGACTGGGGATTTAAATTTTCCATACAAAAATCAAATGTTATGTTCTTTACAAGAAAGAAAGTTGCTGATAACCAAAAATTGTTTATTTACAAGCAAACCCTGGAGAGAGTCATGAAATTTAAATATCTTGGAATTTGGATGGATGAAAAATGTACATGGAAATATCATATTAATCACATTGAAACTAAATGTAAAAAAGTCATAAATATGATGAGAATGAAGTGAAGTGAAGTGACGTGAGGCCAAGTATGGTGACCCATACTCGGAATTTGTGCTCTGCATTTAACCCATCCAAGTGCGCACACACACAGCAGTGAACACACACACCATGAACACACACCCGGAGCAGTGGGCAGCCATTGCTGCGGCGCCCGGGGAGCAGTTAGGGGTACGGTGCCTTGCTCAAGGGTCTCACCTCAGTCATGGTATTGAGGGTGGGGAGAGCGCTGGATATTCACTCCCCTCACCGACAATCCCTGCCGGACCTGAGACTCGAACCCATGACCTTTGGGTTACAAGTCCGACTCTCTATCCATTAGGCCACGACTGCCCCTAATGATTACTGGACATAGCTGGGAAACAGATAAACAATCTTTAATGGATATATATATATAGCATTAATCAGGTCAGTTATAGATTATGGCTGTATAGTATATAGCACAAATGCCAAACGAATTTAACAAAGATAGATAGAATTCAGTTTAGAGCACTGAGAATGGTCATAGGTGCTATTAAAACAACTCCAACAAGTGCTATACTGGTAGAGACAAAAGAAGCCCCAATTACATTAAGATTCATTAAACTGGCATTGACATATAGAGTTAGGTTGCTAGGGAGTAGTAATAATCCAGCAATGTCAGTATTAAATGATTGTTGGGAATATCAAACAAAGGCTAAAGGGTTTGGATGGAACATACATCATTTAGCAGAACAGTACGGCATTAAAGAATTCGAATTTAGTCCTGCGATAGTTCTGAGTGAAGTTCCTCCCTGGATGCTTCCAATGCCAGAAGTCAACATAGAACTATTGAAAGAAAAAAGAGAATACTCAGATGAACAGAGTTTTGCATGGTATAGTGAAAGATATTTGTCTTCTTCATTTTATGGTTTTATTAATATTTACACAGATGG
Source organism: Anabarilius grahami (assembly GCA_003731715.1). Lineage (NCBI taxonomy): Eukaryota > Metazoa > Chordata > Actinopteri > Cypriniformes > Xenocyprididae > Anabarilius > Anabarilius grahami. The sequence goes on along the minus strand of RJVU01039986.1, from coordinate 1,123,893 downwards.
ATGAAAAGATCAAAATGGTCATTGTAGTGTAGGAATTTATATTCCTGAATTTAAAAAAGGTCTGAAGTATAGACTAAATAATTTCCTTTCAGTATATTCAATTGAAATGACTGGTATAATAACAGCATTAAGGTGGATAGAAGAGATAAAACCATTAAAATCACTAATATGCTCAGATTCAATGGCTGTAATGCAGAGCTTAGAAAGTGGAGTTTCAGTCAGAGATGATCTAATAGTAGAGGTTAGAAATATACTGTTAAATATTCAAAGCCTAGGAATAACAGTTCAGTTCTGTTGGGTTCCAGCACATATTGGAATTAGAGGTAATGAAAAGGCAGATGATTTAGCTAAAAAGGCACTAAAAAATAAAGAAATAGAAATGAATGTTCCAATAGGAAAAGGAGAAGCGAAAGCTAAAATAAAATTTGAAATAACAAAGAAATGGCAACAGGAATGGGAAGCAGAAACTAAGGCTAGGCAATATTACAATTTTCAGAAACAGGTTGGAGGAAAAATAATTAATATGAAAAAAAAGGAAGGAAGAAATAGTATACTCAAGATTAAGAATGGGACATACAGGACTGAATGCAACACTGAAGCTGATAGGAAAAGGAAATGGTTTATGTACAGAATGTCAAACACAGGAAGATGTAAAACATGTTTTATTTAGATGTAGAAGGTACAGTGAGCAGAGGCAAAGATGGAAAGAAATGGACGATAGCATTGAGGATATTCTTGGGGAACAAGGAATGCAAAGCGAAATAATTAGAACCTTATTTATTTTCCTTAAAAGATAGTGATTTAATAAGAAGAAATTAAAAGTTTTTTTTTTTTTTTTTTTNTTTTTTTTTTTTTTTTTTCTGGCCCCATTTTGATTGAATAACCAAAGGTTTACTGCAACACTCTACACACTCCTGTACAGTAGGTGGCGGTATGCAACACATGAATGATGCAATCTGCCAAGAAACTAAAAGAAGAAGAACACACATTGCTGAGTATTGTTTAGCCTTTATCTGACCTTGTCTCCGTGTTTCATTGTCCTTGCCTAGCCTTGCCTTTGTTTTGACCCTGGACTGTTTTCCTTGTTTGATGATCGTTTGCTGCCTGTCTTGACCATTGCCTGTGTTTTGGATTACTCTTTTGCCTTGCCCTCCTGTATCTGTTTGCTGGTGTTTGACCTCTGCCTGTACGACTACGCTCATTTTAATAAAGCCTGCACGTGGATCTCCCACTCCATCGTCCAGTTCCCTTCGTTACAGAATACTCAGCCACACCAAGGATCCAGCAGCTTTTCTGAGGAACACTGGCCAGGTATGGATACAGCAAGAATTTTGTTAGCCCTTAAACAAGGCCCACGATCACTGGAGAACTATGTTCGCAAATTTTTAGCCATCGCAAACTTTGCTGATCTACCGGACTGTCTCTTGATAGACTTTTTTTGTGATGGCATTGACCAACCTCTACAGACCAAGCTTAGACGAGAGGGTCCGCGTTCATCATTGAGTTGTTTTTTGGATTTTGCCTTACTGACTGTTGGCTCTCTATTCACTGTGGGTGTCGCGGAGGAATGCAACACCTCGTCTACTCATATAATGGCTGCCACGCTAGAAAACACTCTCAAAATGGCGGCCACAACAACACCAAGTCAAGTCACAGTTGATCTTCGTGAGAAAAGTCAGGTCACAGTTGATCTTCGTGAGCCAAGTCAAGTCACAGTTGATATTCGTGAGCCAAGTCCAGTCACAGTTGATCTTCGTGAGCCAAGTCCAGTCACAGTTGATCTTCCTGAGCCAAGTCCAGTCACAGTTGATCTTCCTGAGCCAAGTCAAGTCACAGTTGATCTTCCTGAGCCAAGTCAAGTCTCAGCTGACCTCCCAGAGCCTCACCACGTCTCAGCAGACCTCCCAGAGCCTCGCCACGTCTCAGCAGACCTCCCAGAGTCACGTCACGTCCCCGCTGATCGCCCAGAGTCACGTCATGTCCCCGCTGATCGCCCAGAGTCACGCCACGTCCCCGCTGATCGCCCAGAGTCACGTCACGTCCCCGCTGATCGCCCAGAGTCACGTCACGTCTCCGCTGACATTACAGAGTCTCATCCCGTCATGGCCATCAAGCCTGTGTCTACGGACAAGATGGCCGCTCCGCCAGTGTCAACGGACAAGATGGCCGCTCTGCCAGTGTCAACGGACAAGATGGCCGCTCTGCCAGTGTCAACGAACAAGATGGCCGCTCCGCCAGTGTCTACAGACAAGATGGCCGCTCCGCCAGTGTCTACGGACAAGATGGCCGCTCCGCCAGTGTCTACGGACAAGATGGCCACTCCGAAATTGTCTACGGACTAGATGGCCACCACGCCTGAGCCCGTTCCAGCCCATGAGTCCGCTCCAGCCCATGAGTCCGCTCCTGCTTCAGAATCCAGCCTCGTTATCTATGAGTTCCCTTTCTGCCTCAACACGACCAGAGAAGTTGTACATGAACTCCCCGTCAACCCTGAGATAACCACAGAGACCAATCTGGGAAACGCTGTTGTCCCAGTCATGGCCGTGGAGGGCACTTCGGAGCCTCCTGCCTTTATTGTCATAGCCCCTGAGGCCTTGTCTCCGTGTTTCATTGTCCTTGCCTTTGTTTTGACCCTGGACTGTTTTCCTTGTTTGATGATCGTTTAATGAATCGTGCATCCTTAGAAAATGGTCTAATAATGCGGTTCATGGATTCGCGTCCGTGGAATGCTCCACTTCTGGTATTGACAGCCCTACAGATATCTTTTAAATCACGCTGCATAGCACAATAAAATAATTGAAATTATAATTATAATATGACGCCTATCAAATCAGGCAGATGCGTTGCTGGTGGTCAAATTATTAACGCAGTGTTAAACATTTAAATAATCCTTAATAAAAATAATTTTTTAATATTAAAATCCTTATAAATAAAAGCCTTAAATAGCCAAAACGTTCACGTTTGTGAACATGCATACGCTACCTGAAAGAGATGCGCGGGATTCATCTAGGGCTTTTTTCTTTTTCGTTTCTCATCGCCAGACAGTTGTTGTCATTTCCTGGGCATAGTTGTCAACAGCAAACATGAGGTGGGGGGGAATGGCATGTCGCGGAGGGAGGGCATCTGAACTCGACAAAGCCGACCTGACATATAGTATTTTTTTATTCAGTATATATATTTGTTTGACAGGGAAGCTGTGCGCAAACAGGATATATTCATTTATTTATATAAAAATTTTTTTAAAAGCAACCCAGAAAAAAGGGCACTTTCTCTCAAGGAAGAAAAAGGGCAGGTGCTCAAGCCCCCTTTTATGTCCATGTGTGCACGTGCCTGGATTGGAGAGTGAGTTTTGGAGGCGGAGCAATGAAGAGAGGGGTGGGTTTGTTTGGGTTGATTTCAAATATCAACAATGTCCAATAGCATTTTTGAAAATCTACTTATCCCACCTTTAAGACAAACCCGACTTTGTTTCTGAGTATACTTGCCAAGACAGGCATTTTGACATAAATTTGTGTGTATTTGTCAGTTCAAGCACAAGACAAAAAGAAAGAGAACTCAATTCAGTATCCACACAATATTTGAGAGGCGGCTTTCTGTGTGTGCACTTCAGATGTGTGCACAGAGAAAAAAGTTTTCTTTAGTGTCTTCTTCCACTTGATTGTTTTAACATCACATTAAATCACGCACACAGGAATCAATTGTCAACGATTTACGTTCCAATGACGATGAGGAAGGCAGATTAAGTCGTTCAAAATAACAACAAGATTGATTTTACAAGAGCAAACAACATGAGATAGAGTGCATGGCGCAAACAATACCGGACAAAGGAACGTGAGAAACAGAGGAACGTAAATACAAAAGATAATTAACAGAATACTAACAGGTGTGATCAAATTAATCAGTAACCATAGTAACAAACTAGAGGCAGGAAAATTAACAGGAAGCAGGTGACTGGTTATAAACAAACTCAAAGTCCATGAAAATCAAACTAAACAGAGCATAATCATTACAGTAACTATGTTTCCATGCCAAGATGTGCATCAATTCTAAAAATGCGCATAAAAAAACATATGCGCTCAAATGAGTAGGATCATTTTTTTTGTGACACGAAAACATGTGCATAAACTACTATGGGAATACTTTTACCAAATAAATTCCTTGATGCGCATCAAAAAAGACATGTGACTTTGCAATGTAACAGCATAGCTGGACCAACCAGCAGACCGATCTCATTGCACAGCATCTGAAATGTTTTTGGTCATTCTGTAATGCCTGAGCAAAATCTGTCATTAAAGTGGTTTAATTCCCTCCCAGAAGCGCCTCACATGATTGCGTTCACAAATACAACCCAAATTCCGGATATGTTGGGATGTTTTTTTAAATTTGAATAAAATGAAAACTAAAAGACTTTCAAATCACTTGAGCCAATATATTATTCACAATAGAGCATCGATAACATAACAAATGTTTAAACTGAGAAATGTTACAATTTTATGCACAAAATGAGCTCATTTCAAATTTGATGCCTGCTACAGGTCTCAAAATAGTTGGGACGTGGGCATGTTTACCATGGTGTAGCATGTCCTCTTCTTTTCAAAACAGTGTGAAGATGTCTGGGCATTGAGTTTATGAGTTTCTGGAGTTTTGGTGTTGAAATTTGGTCCCATTCTTGCCTGATATAGGTTTCCAGCTGCTGAAGAGTTTGTGGTCGTCTTTGACGTATTTTTCTCTATAGGTGAAAGATCTGGACTGCTGGCAGGCCAATTCAGCACTCGGACTCTTCTACGACGAAGCCATGGTGTTGTAATAGCTGCAGTATGTGGTTTTGATTCAGGCCTTCCCTGAAATAGACATCGTCTGAAGGGGAGCATATGTTGCTCTAAATCATTTATATACCTTTCAGCATTCACAGTGCCTTCCAAAACATTCAAGCTGCCCATACTGCATGCACTTATGCGCCCCATACCATCAGAGATGCTGGCTTTTGAACGCATCATGTTAGTTTTCTTTATTTTACAAAAAGCACAACATTTTGTTTTTACTCTGAGTGTACACAAATAAAAGAAGATATTCCACAGATTAAAATGGTGTATAACTCTTAATTGTATGTGCAACATTGACAGAGTATTTTGAGTCTCTTTCACACTGGTAAGGAAAAAACCGAGGTGGTATTGCCGACGTGACCGCCGACTCGAGGGAGTTAAATGAGCCTTGGCCCAGGACACGACGGCGCTTCGGGACCATATATGGCTTCCTTTTTGCATGATAGAGCTTTAGTTGGCATCTGCAGATGGCACTTTGGATTTTGTTTACCGACAGTGGTTTCTGGAAGTATTCCTGGGCCCATTTAGTAATGTCATTGACACAATCATGCCGATGAGTGATGCAGTGTCGTCTGAGGGCCCGAAGACCACGAGCATCCAATAAAGGTCTTCAAGCCTTGTCCCTTACGCACAGAGATTTCTCCAGTTTCTCTGAATCTTTTGATGATGTCATGTACTGTAGATGATGAGATTTGCAAAGCCTTTGCAATTTGATGTTGAGGAACATTGTTTTTAAAGTATTCCATAATCTTTTAACACACTCTTTCACAGCTCTGCCCATCTTTACTTCTGAGAGACTCTGCCTCTCTAAGACATCCCTTTTATAGCTAATCATGTTACAGACCTGATATCAATTAACTTAATTAGTTGCTAGATGTTCTCCCAGCTGAATCTTTTCAAAATGTCTTGCTTTTTCAGCCATTTGTAGCCCCCGTGCCAACTTTTTTGAGACCTGTACAGGCATCAAATTTGAAATGAGCTCATTTAGTGAATAAAGGTGTAAAACTGTTTAAACATTTATGTTATCTATGTTCTATTGTGAATAAAATGTTGGCTCATGTGATTTGAAAGTCTTTTAGTTTTAATTTTATTCAAATTTAAAAAACATCCCAACATTTCCGGAATTCAGGTTGTACCAGGCATATGAATGCAAGATAACACGACAACGTTTATTGTGTTTCATCTGCATGCTCTGAGGCGCAAATAATTATATATGAAAAATTATTATATACAATAGCTTCTATTGCAGAAACTTCCATTTTTCTTAATGATATTTAACGGCAGTGTATCAGGAAGTGACACTTTTGTTCTCTTTGACTCGCTGGATGGAAACGCATAAGTCACGCAACTTTGGATGGAAACATAGCTATTGACAAGAGAAATAGCAATTTTAACTTTACAAAAAGTATTTGACTCCTGACCTTAGGTATCCGATTCCACAATTTGAATCGATTTTAGATTCCCAACCCTGATTTGTGGAATCTTTAGTGTGTTGTGTAGGAGCATTGATGTTTCTCATCAACAAACCATCTTGCGTGATTACTGGACTGAAAGGTTTTTATTTTTTAAAGGAAATTGTTTTTTCAACTAGACTAGATTTAGATATGCTTGGAAACAGTGAATTCTCATTTTAATTTCTTTATAAAAATCACCAAACATTTCCTGTCAAGAGATTTGCCAAAAAAAAACAAATATGCTGTAATAAGGTTGCATACATGAAAAAGTAACTGTTTACATTGGGACTTTGGGATGTGGGTCTGCCACAGGGCACACCCAAATGAGGCCCTGAGGTGAGCGCAGTCATTGACACAGCAGTGTGTCATCAGCCTTAGTGTCCTGAGGAGACTGTCGAATGCTGACAGCTCAAACAGACAGCTTTATTGAGGATACTTTGAAAACACTGGCAGCTACCTGATGTCAAGACCAGTGTTGCCAACTATATTCAAAGGAAAGTAGCTAAAGCCTACCCAAAAAGTCGCTAAAGGTCGCTAGATGACGTCATGCGTCAATTAGCATATTCGTGACATTATCACGTCATACTTGCATTCTGCCTGCCTAATGTTTTTTTCTCTTCTAATCCGTGCTCACAGACTGGATTTTTATATAATAGCTATAATATGGCTGAATGTCCAATAAAACTGTTCTCATTTCCAATATATATATATATTTTTGTCAGACAACTGAACGAGTACGTGATATAGTGAATAACTACATATTGGATGAACTTAAGCTCTGTGATATAGTGAGCAGTGATAAGCACAAGAGAAGAATGGAAATCAAAACTGTCAAACTAAATTATTTAAATGTAAAACAAAGGAGAAGCAGATAAGTGATAACTCCGTGGCAAAACTGTGCTCATGTGTAGATCGCTCATTCACGTCAGATGCCGTGCGGTCAATGGAACGGCTGCTGCTCCTCTCAGCCACTCACTGAACAGAGTAGAGCAGAGAGGTGCGACTGCCGTGGGAAAGCAAGACCTCGCGCTCGCACAGTACTGGCGACTTTTGGCGACAAAAACTGCCATTCTCAAGTTATTCAGTGGAGCTATTTAGTAATACATAGGCAGTGGCATAGGCGGAATTTTATTTTTGGCAGAGACTGGGCAAAAGTGAGTGGGCACTTTCACTTATTAGGGTCCTTCACAACCCTACATATTCCATATATCCAACATAGCTACATTGCAACTCCATACATTTCAACTCATTAACATTGTGGTGCATCCAAAATGGTCAATATTCATATTTATGCATTTTATTCATACTTATGTTAATCATTTATGGCTTATGATTTATCAATTTTACTTTTGATTTTATATATTTATGTACTTCTACTTTATATATTAATTTTCATCATATTTTCAAGTATTTACTTGTTATTGTACCTTTATGGTTATTCTTCTGGTATATTTAAGAGTATGTATGCTTGCTATATTCAATTGTTCTTCAAGTGTTCCAGTGTGACAGGTCACGTCGACACGTTTGTGGTTAGATATTGGACGCCTGTGATGTTTTTCAGAATTAGTTGCTCACTTGAACTTAATATGTCTGTTATTATTTCTGCTGACATTTGATAATGAAAGATTTGCAAAATTCCCTTAAGTGGGTCAAAACAACCCCTACAACTATTTATTTTTATTTATTTTTTTACATGTGACCAGTGTATGACATAATGGGTAAAACCATTTAACCTTTTCTTATTAGAACAAAAACATCAGTTTGAGTGGGTTGGGAATTTCCCTATATGCTTATGGTATAATATGGACTGAGTCGTTGCTCTCCCTTGCTCTTCTGCTTCTTCTCTCTTATCGACAAATGTCTTAATTATTGTTCTTTTTGATCTTCATCTATTACATACAATACTCTGGATTTTATAATACTCTAAATTTTATTATTAATTATTGATTACTTCTTTCTGATTATTATGTTACCTTTTGGTTTTATTAAATATTTTAAGTTTGCGTGTGAGGCTAAATTTAATTGCAATGAATAAATAATTTTTCTTCAACATCATCACAGCCTGGATCTCATTTTCTCAAGATTCTGCATCAGTTTGGTGTTTCCGCCCGGTTTTTCACGATCCGTCCGGTTCGGTTCTTCACGACCCGTCGGCTTCGGAAGATGCAATTGCAAGGATTAAAATAGAGGTGAGCAAAAATCCTCTGTTTTATAGGGTTGAGTAATATACTCTGTTTTATCTGGTCTGCTGTTTTTCAAATTGTATGAGCCTTGAAGCTGTCTGCTTGTGGATGTGGTATTTCAATTTTGGCTGCAGACAAAGAAATAACCACGAGTCCTGGCCTCTGCATATGTATGAGGGAGCGCTCTGTTGCGAGGATGACTATTGTTGTTTGATATCAATACCTACTTTTGTTTCCCCGTGTAATTTTCGGGTGGGACTGTGTTGGTAGGCTATTGAAAGTCTGTGAAGTCAACTCGCGTATTTGGTGGAAGCTTCTAAATAGGGCTCTGCAATTACGATAACAGGAGAAGACTGGCCTTGCTGAATTATTAAAATTGAGATCCATTGGCAACTAATATAGTAATATTTGCAATTAAGACCAAGAGAGAATTGAAATTGTCTGAATCCAGAAAGCAGAAATTTAAATGGTGCAAATTTGTAGAATAAAGAAAAATGATTAACATTGAGTTTAGTCACATATCTTGAGTATTTTGAGTGTTTTATCTAATGGATGAAGTCCTACGCGGTCATGACCTTTTCTATTGTATAGTGAAGTCCTTGCAAGGCACTAAAACCTAAAATGCTAAATAACTTTTTAAATGTCCTACATAAATCGATCTTGTCAGAGTGGGTGTCAAAGCAGAGCAGTACATCAGCAATTATTTTTGCATGTAGATGTCCGTCTCATAAAGGAGAGTGGATTGGATTGTAAAAAGGCTTACAAATTCAACTAATGGCTATTGGCCACTATTTCCTCCAAGTCACTTTGATGAGGTGAAGTTAGTTTTGAACCAAATTCCTGTTCTGCTCTGTTCTGTCCCAGCTCCCAGATTGAGTGTGCTGCTATCTTTAAAGTATTGTGTTCCAAATTTATAGTGATGTGATATGTACAACTGTATTTAGATAATTCTGCTAGTTTTTGTTTTATTATTATTTTATGCATTGTCTCAGATAGGTTAAAGGTTAAAGAAAATATTATATACATGAGATGTGAAGCTACTTAAAAGAGAAATTAATAAATAGTACAATATTAACTGAATGAAGCAAAAATATAGTTTTATTATATCCTGTTATTTGTCATCTGAAGATGTCTGAAATATGTATTCATAATCCTTGGTGGACAGTTTGAAATTTGATTTATTGTAGAGATTTTTAGTATGTGTTAATGGAAATAACTTTTGCATTGTGTTGAATGAGAACAAGATTGAGTGACTAAGTTAAACACAATTAAATTGATTTAAGTAAAGAAAGAACATTTTTATTTTGATGTATTTGTGAGTATTATTTATATGTTCAGATAATTAAGAATAGTTTAACTTGCTCTTTCCTGCATTTTGCAAATAACTACTTGCTTGCTCTATTTTCTGCAAAGAAGAATTTGCTTTATTAAAATGAAATATGGAACTGCTGTTGTCAATTGGATGAGACTCTTAAAATATGTAAAAGCAGAGCAGATTGCTCATATCCGATTGTGATGACAATTTATGTGGGGTCAATTTGATTTATGCCATTCTCTGAGTGTTCAATTTCCAGAAGAAGCTGTCCCAACACAAACAAGAGCGAATGGACTGTGCATTCCAGTGGGGGAAAGAGACTCAAGGACCCAGGCTGCAGGGAGATGCAGAAACTGGATGATGGCCAACCTGAAGCTGAAACTTCTGAGGGCTGACAACAAAAAGACTGAGTTAAAGCGGAACTCAGTAAGATTTGCGAAACTCCCCCTACAGTTTCCTTCAGTGAATCACACTGTCATAAATACTCCAAGCGCAGCTCTGGACTACAACGACTACAACGCTCACAAGCGCAGTAGTTTTGCAAATACAGTACAAGAAAGAGGAGGTGGGTAATTTGCAAATACAGTACACTCGATGGAGGTCGGTAATTTTCAAAATTGTCTTATAAAGTTATAATATATACATTGTTTTTGAATTACCGTAAAGCATTTTGTCACTCTCGCGTGAACGTGAACATGAGGCGAGATTGTGTCGGGTCGGCGCAGCTCAACTTGCAAGTGCTGTATTCTGGCGTAGACGTGCCAGAGGGGGTTAGTGCTCGCCTCAAACACACCACTACAAGTAAGGACTTAGAAAACTATTTATGAAGGTAAAAAAAGTTACTTAGTTCTGCTTTAAGGCAGAAACAACAACGGAAACATCCTGCCATGAGATGCAGAGAGAGAAAGACGGCTGCATTCAGAGTCAACCTCATGCTCCACCTGGTCCTCATCACAGACTGAGAGACCCAACGTTCTGGATAAAGAAAGACACTACAACCGCCAAACAGGCTCAACTGACTGATGACTCAAGTAGGGGACTTCCATCTCTTCCTCGTGTGGGTGCAGGTACTGCCTTTACTGTGATCACTGCAGAGAATGCCTCAAAATTAGACTTGTCATCACAATTTACAAATTGGTAATAGTCTCATAGCAGTTCTTTATTTTGTTAACCTACTGCACTTTTCTGTTAATAAGCACCAGTCCAACCCTTTATGAAATGGAAGTTAAGAGTTTGAGTTTCAGTTCACTGTTTGCAGAGGCAGTGACAAAACAAACAAACAAAAAAAATTTTTTTTGATACTCTGGCCAGAGACATAAAATGTGTGTGTGTGTGTGTGTGTGAGTGATGGTGCACCATGGCAAAGGAAAATGCCATAAACAGCTGTATTCAAATTTTCTAAAATGGGCACATTATATGAATTATGCCTAATAAAATAATGGTCATGGATGAATTTGGCTAATAATCCTGACCTGGGTTATTGTGGCAGAAAGAAACAATGCCACACCTGCACAGGGGAATTTCTTGGGAAGGCAGAACAAGCAAACTTGTCCTGCTTACCCCACACCTAACGTTTCTTTTCTTTTCTTTTCAGCATGTCATGAGTTCCACTGAATGGAACTGATTCTGTTCTAAATGTATACTGTATTATCTTGTGCTTGTTAACATGTTGAAGGTGGGATGAGTGTTATCCAGGTAGAGAAATTTATATTACTGGGTAAAAATAAGAAATTATTTACTTATTTAATCAACAAAGGAAATAACATAACAATAAAATTAAATTATGTATGATATTGCCAGATCAGGGAATATCATGGGTTTAAGCCCTGAACAGCCCCGGATAACCCTCACACCAAATGAATTTTCACAGGTTTTGATACCCCAAGGAGGACTGGACGGGGTGATATGTTGTCTCTAACAAAAACATTTCAGGGTCTTCATTCACAGGTCAAAGCCGTGCTGTTGATTGCTTAAATTCATCCTACTAATCCAAGTGCTAATTCATTGTTAACTGTATGAAAAACGACAATGTTTTTGTCTTGTTTTGTTCTTGTTGTTTTTTTTGTGTCCGTTATATCTTATAGGTTCAGTACGAGTAGATGTAATCAGGAGATTTATGTGTGGTATTTTCATCGAACCAGTTTGTTTTTCTGTGTGATGCCTGATTGTGACCCCTGGAAAGGAAGTGTCCCTTATAGGGGATCAACGAGGAGAACGAGCAGACTCAACTGGTGGCTTAAAAGCCCAATGTTTGCTCCAACTGATCAAGAGCATCCCAGAACCAAGGAAGGAACAACGAGCACCTCAGTGCTTAGCAACACAAGGGAAATGTGACAGAGAGACTGATTACATCATCCTACTGATGAAGCACAGAATGAAGAGATTGAGACTTTGAAGGATTGAGTTGTTTAGCTTTATCAAATGATTTATTTTGTCTGTTTAGTTATGTTATTTTACTTAGTTCTTTTACTGGGGTCTAGTGTTAATATTGATTTCACAATTCATTTTGGCAGATTAATTTTAATGAATTTTTCTCTTTATATTACATTACGAAAACTGGCTAAAATTAAAGATTAGTGGAACAAATTTTATCCACCATATTGGACGCCTGCCAAGTACTACAGAAGTGATGTTTTTCAGAATTAGTTGCTCATTTGAACTTAATATGTCTGTTATTATTTCTGCTGAAATTTGATAATGAAAGATTTGCAAAATTCCCTTAAGTGGGTCAAAACAACCCGTACTTTTTATTTTTTTTTTTTTTTGACATGTGACCAGTGTATGACATAATGGGTAAAACCATTTAACCTTTTCTTATTAGAACAAAAACATCAGTTGGAGTGGGTTGGGAATTTCCCTATATGCTTATGGTATAATATGGACTGAGTCGTTGATAATTTACGCTTTTTTCTCCTTTGCTCTCCCTTGCTCTTCTGCTTCTTCTCTCTTATCTGCAAATGTCTTAATTATTGTTCTTTTTGATCTTCATCTATTAGATACAATACTCTGAATTTTATAATACTCTAAATTGTATTATTAATTATTGATTACTTCTTTCTGATTATTATATTACCTTTTGGTTTTATTAAATATTTCAAGTTTGCGTGTGAGGCTAAATTTAATTGCAATGAATATCATCACAGCCTGGATTTCATTTTCTCAAGTTTCTGCATCACATTGTAACTCCATTCCAGTCTTCAGTGTCAAATGATCCTTCATAAATGATTTTAATATGCTCATTTGGTGCCTAAGTATAATTTCTTATTATCTATGTTGAAAACAGTGCTGCTTAATATATTTAACATTTTAATAATATATTTTTAATCAATAAACATATTTTTTTCAGGATTTCGTGATTAAAAAAGTTTAAAAGAACAGCAATTACAAATTTTTGTAACCATCTAAAAGTCTTTACTGTCACTGATCAATATAATGTGTACTAAATCGAAGTATTAATTTTGTTAATATTAAAAATATTTCATTCTTATTGTAAACTTCCTTTCACAATTAATGGTAACACTTTATAAAAACGGTCAGTTATAAGTCACTTACAAATCATTAGTTAATGATGAACTAATCATTTACAAAACATGACTATATATTCATAAATTAATAATAAGTGACATACTAACATTTTATGAATGTTTTATTAATTCAGTTATAAGTCATTTATAAATTATTAGTTAATGATGAACGAATCATTTACAAAACATGACTATACATTCATAAATTATTAATAAGTGGTATGCTAACGATTTATGAATGTGTTGTAAGTTATCTTAAAATGTAAATCATGAAATATAAACGCAAGATGGCGCAAGATGGCGCCGCGCATGGCAGCTTCAGTGCATAGCTCTTCAGTGTTTGTTCTGTTTTTGTTCGTTTTTCCTGTTTTTTGTTTTTCAAACACCATCAGTTTTACCAGGGATGAACTGCTGAACATTCGGCAGTACACACCACAAAATCTTTTACCGGATTTCGATTATTCAGACGTTTTGTTGAACGTTGTAGTCGGCGCAGCGGCAGCGCTGTTAAGACGCTTTAAGACGCGCAGACGGGGAAAGCGCGCCGGTGCGCTCGTGAAACTCAGACAGCGCGGATTAAGAACGCCGCTCCCCAGCATCCATCTGGCAAATCTCCGTTCTCTTCCCAACAAAACAGACGAACTCCTTCTGCTCTCCCGGACAAATAAGGATTTTTCAAACTCTGCTGCTCTGTGCTTCACGGAGACCTGGCTGAACGACGCCATTCCGGACAGCGCGTTAAGTCTGCCGGGCTTTCAGCTGTTCAGATCAGATCGCGACGCAGAATCAACGGGGAAATCACGCGGTGGTGGTACGTGCTTTTACATCAACGAAAGGTGGTGTTCAGATGTAACTGTGTTAAAGAAGACGTGCTGTCCAGATCTTGAAACACTCTTCATTAACTGCAAGCCGTTCTATTCGCCGCGGGAGTTTTGTTCGTTCATTCTGGTGAGTGTCTACATTCCTCCGCAAGCGCACGTGAGCTCAGCTTTACAGATACTCGCTGATATGATCACAGAGAGCGAGCAACAACACCCGGACTCTGTTCTAATCATTCTCGGGGACTTTAATAAAGCCGTTCTCTCACGTGAACTTCCAAAATACAGACAGCATGTTACTTGTCCCACCAGAGACAGTAATACACTGGATCACTGTTACACAGCAATAAGGGATGCATATCACTCTGTCCCACGGGCAGCTTTGGGGCTCTCTGATCACTGTCTAGTTCATCTCATACCGACCTACAGACAGAAACTAAAATCAGCTAAACCTGTAGCAAAGACTGTAAAGAGATGGACCACCGAAACAGAGCAGGCTTTACAATCCTGTTTCGAATGGACTGATTGGAGTGTTTTTGAAGCTGCTGCCAGCGATCTGGACGAGCTCACAGAGACTGTTACATCATATATCAGTTTCTGTGAGGATTTGTGCATTCCTACAAAGACTCATTTCACTTACAACAATGACAAACCCTGGTTCACTGCAAAACTCAGCCAGCTCCGTCAGGCCAAAGAAGATGCTCGCAGAAAAGGGGACAGAGTCTTGTACAAACAGGCCAAATACACACTGGAAAAGGAGATTAGAGTGGCAAAGAGGAATTATTCTGATAAACTTCGGAATCAGTTCTCTTCTAATGACACAGCTTCAGTGTGGAAAGGTCTAAAAGACATCACCAATTACAAGACACCATCCCCCAGCTCTGTGGCAAATCAACACCTGGCAGACGATCTGAACGAGTTTTATTGCAGGTTTGAGAAATCATCATCACCATCATCATCATCATCATCATCATCATCATCATCATCATCATCATCATCATCATCATCATCATCATCATCATCATCATCATCATCATCATCATCATCATCATCATCATCATCATCATCATCATCATCATCATCATCATCATCATCATCATCATCATCATCATCATCATCATCATCATCATCATCATCATCATCATCATCATCATCATCATCATCATCATCATCATCATCATCATCATCATCATCATCATCATCATCATCATCATCATCATCATCATCATCATCATCATCATCATCATCATCATCATCATCATCATCATCATCATCATCATCATCATCATCATCATCATCATCATCATCATCATCATCATCATCATCATCATCATCATCATCATCATCATCATCATCATCATCATCATCATCATCATCATCATCATCATCATCATCATCATCATCATCATCATCATCATCATCATCATCATCATCATCATCATCATCATCATCATCATCATCATCATCATCATCATCACCATTCACACCTCCAACAACCCCCCTCTCCCCCACACCTACAATTCAGTTCAGTGAAGATGATGTGCGCCAGGTCTTCAGAAAGAACAAGAGAAGAAAGGCACCAGGCCCAGACAGCGTTTCACCAGCCTGTCTGAAAACCTGCGCTGACCAGCTGGCCCCCATCTTCACACAGATCTTCAACAGGTCACTGGAGCTGTGCGAAGTCCCCTCATGCTTCAAACGCTCCACCATCATCCCCGTCCCAAAGAAACCCAAAATTACTGGTCTTAATGACTACAGACCTGTGGCTCTAACGTCTGTGGCCATGAAGTCATTTGAAAGACTGGTTCTGGCTTATCTGAAGGACATCACTGGACCCTTACTGGACCCCCTGCAGTTTGCTTACCGAGCAAACAGGTCTGTGGATGATGCAGTCAATATGGGACTGCATTATGTTCTCCAGCATCTGGACAGACCAGGGACTTATGTGAGGATCCTGTTTGTGGACTTCAGCTCTGCTTTTAACACCATCATCCCATCACTCCTCCAGCCCAAACTAACTCAGCTCTCCGTGCCCACCTCTGTCTGTCAGTGGATCACCAGCTTCCTGACAGACAGGCAGCAGCTAGTGAGGCTGGGAAAATTCTCATCCAGCACCCGCACCATCAGCACCGGCGCCCCTCAGGGCTGTGTCCTCTCCCCACTGCTCTTCTCCCTCTACACCAACGACTGCACCTCTAAAGACCCCTCTGTCAAGCTCCTGAAGTTTGCGGACGACACCACAGTCATCGGCCTCATCCGGGACGGAGACGAGTCTGCTTACAGACTGGAGGTTGAACAGCTGGCTGTCTGGTGCAGTCTTAACAACCTGGAGCTCAACACGCTCAAGACAGTGGAGATGATCGTGGACTTCAGGAGAAACCCCCCTGCTCTCCCCCCACTCACCATCATGAACAGCACTGTGACTGCAGTGGAGTCATTCAGGTTCCTGGGCACCACCATCTCACAGGACCTGAAGTGGGACATTCACATTGACTCCACTGTGAAAAAGGCCCAGCAGAGGTTGTACTTCCTTCGCCAGCTGAGGAAGTTCAACCTGCCACAGGAGCTGCTGAAACAGTTCATGCCATCATTGAATCCATCCTCTGCACTTCGATTACCGTCTGGTTCAGCTCAGCTACCAAATCTGACCTCAGAAGACTACAGAGGGTAGTCCGGTCTGCTGAGCGAATCATTGGCACAACCCTCCCCACTCTCCAAGAACTGTACTTATCCAGAGTGAAAAAAAGGGCAAAGAAGATCACTCTGGACCCCTCACATCCAGCACACTCCCTCTTTGAACTGTTGCCATCTGGTCGACGCTACAGAGCCCTGAGCACCAGAACGACCAGACACAGGAACAGTTTCTTCCCTCAGGCAATCCATCTCATGAACACTTGACAAACATGGAACACACAACACTATTACACATTATTTACTTAAAACACTTACTTATACTTCAAATTTGCACACATAACTGTAAATACAATTGTCTATATTATATATTGTTTTTTGCTTTTTTTGCACTTTGTCTATCTTGTAAATTCGTATTTTATTATTTTATTCCTTTTATTATGTGTCTTGTCTTGTCGCTGTCACTCTGTTGCACTGTGGAGCTTCTGTCACTAAAACAAATTCCTAGTATGTGTAAACAACATACCTGGCAATAAAGCTCTTTCTGATTCTGATTCTGATTCTCTGAAATGAATCAAATCATTAGTAGATGGTGGATAATTATTAGCTGATACATTATTTATCACTTATAAATCATTGAAGTATTTATGTCAAAATTGTTTTAGTATCATTATCTCAATAAACAATTGTTAATCATGAACAAATGATGAACAAACCATTAGTAAATGATCAGTATATGATTTATTAATGAAGTTGTAAGCTGGTTGTCATGATCACCAGCTGGAGTGCCCTTGATAGCCACTAGAGGGCACTCCACCCCGGACTATTGTCACTATCACAAACTCCATTTCCCATCACCCACTTCCCGGACTCATTACTGATATTACACACAGCTGTTATCAATCATGTCATTTGTTTCTGCCTATTTATACCCGGTTTGGTTCGTTCAGTTTCATGGAGTTTTTGTTATTGTCACTCTGCTCATCTGAGTACTCTCCCTGGTTTCTTGTTTCTGGTGGATTTTGCAAGTATTTTGATCTCATTCCATCACTTTACCCAAGCCAGAACTTTACATTTAAAAAAAAAAATAAATTAACACTCTGCCACCGTTTAATCAGCACTTAATCATTTCATTTTTATTTTGTTTTTCATGGGACAGCTCCTCACCATAACATGAAAACGCACCATAAACTGATCATAAACATAGTCCAAACTGATCATAAATGTAGTCCATTATTTTGAGCATTTTATTCCAAGTCTTCAGAAGTCGTATGATACCACCGTGTGAGGAAAAGATTATTATTCCGTAATATAATCATTACGCATTAATAATCGTACATATCCGCCGTCTTATCCATTTAAACTTTCAAAATTGCCGCTTCAAACCATGTCTATGCTTCAAACACTATGGCTGCGTCCGAAAACTGGAAAATTCTGCCTACGGAGGACACATTTCAAGGTAGGAAGGCATCAAGGCACGTCCGAATTCAATGTTAGCTTCACTTCCTGTCTCCTGAGATACCTTCATCTGATCGATTTCTGAAGGCAGCATAGATGTATCCTTCACTGCTTTTGATATCCCACAATCCTGTGCGTCCATTCTGTGACTGTTGAGCTAGAAAATTAAAGATGGCGTCCGAAAGTTGAGTTTGCTGGTCAGTTTGTGTGTAAATGTGTGTTTTTGACCAACATTTTCCACTTTTGATGTCATTTCTAGTGAGAAATTACTACTGTAGTAATTAAATATTTGTTTAGTTCTCACCAAAGCTCACGCTATTTTGCGGTAGATCATTAGACGGTTACGATGCCTCAGAAGTCTGTCCGAAATCAGTTTCGTGAGGTACTTTCATGCACAAACGCTGCCTTACAAGTCATTGCCTGATAGGGCAGAGAGGCAAAAAGTCATGTTCCTAGGTTTTCGGATGCAGCCTATGACACAGGTTTGCGGCAGTGATGTCAAACCTCGCTCCTTATTGGCTGTCACTTGTGATTTGCGACCACCATAGACTGTTTGCAACATGCCAGATTTTAGTTGCTGTGTTGCGTGAGATGCAGCGTGACACATCACGCTTTGGAGGATGGAAATGCAGATCAGGGGAATGTTTGCAGCGATTAAACACTTTAATTTCATTGCGTAACTCATACAAAATTATGTTTTGCTGTCAGAGCGCTGGTAATGTAGCACACGCGTCGTTTCGTTCTTGTTCTTTATACTGCTTTTAGTAATGTTTTAAATAAATTATTGTGATTACATTTATCTGCCTGTTACACTTTGTATATTGTCAAAATGGTAATGCTCAAGGTTATAGGTGTCAGGTTTTGCAGGAGTGAGGACCCAGGCGCAGAGTGAGCAATAAAGGGAATTAACAACACTAAAGACAGGGCACAACAGGGAGATATAGGTGTGAAACAGTCAAACAGCAGGGGAGGGCAGACGACACGATGACAGGCAGGAGGATGACCACTGAGAATCAGTCTAAGGTGACAGACTTTAGGACAGCTTGGGAAGCAGCACCAGGTGGGATGAAGGTGGGAAGAACCAGTCAGGAATACGAGGAACACGAGGCTTGACACTGATCTCTCAAGTAGTTCCAGTCCAGGCTGCCAGGCAGTCAAAAACAGTGGCCAGGGAAACTCAGGACACAGGGCAGGAACAGACACAAGACTCAAACAATAGACAAGACGCGAGACGAACAGGCAAGGCACAAGAGAGAGTTAATAAAATAAAACATGAGGCAACAAATTCTGAAACAGAGAACTAAGACTAGAGAAACAAAATAAATAAATAAGCAAAATGACTGAAACTAGCAAACACAAAATAAAGCAAGAGAACACCCTTGCAGGAAACTAAAATAAAGGATTAATTCAAATTACAAAACAAAAGATAAACCAAAAAATTAAGCTTTGGAGAACTAGAGCAAAATAAAGAGTAGAACTAGACAAACGTGTGATCGGCCTAGAAAAACTAGAATTTATCAAGAAGGAAAATAATCAGACAAGGAAAGCTAA
This sequence comes from Anabarilius grahami, assembly GCA_003731715.1. NCBI lineage: Eukaryota > Metazoa > Chordata > Actinopteri > Cypriniformes > Xenocyprididae > Anabarilius > Anabarilius grahami. The sequence continues at coordinate 1,104,136 of RJVU01039986.1, read as the reverse complement.
ATCTATCACTGACAGAATCTAAGAGCACAATACACACGATGAACAACAAACCAGCAAAGACATGAGGGAAGGAAGCACAATATGAAGCGACCAGAGCACACAAGGTTCAGGTGAGCACAATTAGTGAAACAAGGACTAGACAGGACTAAACAAGGGGGCGTGGTGACAGCAAACAAGGAGTCAGGACAAGGGGAGCACATGGCAAACACAAACAAAGACAAAGCCATGTGCTGACACACAACACAAACATAAAGACAAGGAACAAAGACAACACAGACAAGGCCGGCAGGGCAGAACCCTGACAATAGGGTGGAGTAGGGAGCTTAAAAGTATTATTTTTATCCAATAGTATATCAACTAAGATAACAGTCACCGTAAATATATCTATATTGCTTTTTTTAAGTGGCAAACATGTTTTGGTATCAGGGGTGAGTTATATAGATATCTTTGAGCCCCTAATAGTAAAATATATTTGCATAAAAAATATTTATAATTTAAATATCATATGAGGGATTCATATAGATTTTTATATCCTGTAACTGTAAGGTATCTAAACCTCCTAACCTTTCATCTAAACCTTTGCATATGGCAAATAAATGGTAAATTTACAAACTGCACATAATTTTTAAACAAGGTCTACAAATGATATGTAAGACATTTACAAGTGATGAATAGTTTACACTAGATTAGGGGATGCAGAAAGCGTTATAAATGACTTGTATACATATACAAATAATTTGTAACAGGTAAGAAAGGTCTACAAATATATATATATATATATATATATATAAAACACATTTACAAGTGATGGATAGTGTACACTTTAGATTAGGGGATGCAGAAAGCTTTGTAAATGATTTATTCATGCGTTTACACAATCTATAACAGGTGTTGAACACTTTGTAGTGTGTACTGCAGTGTAAGTGCTGACTGGCGACGGTCTTCTCTGACACACATGGAGTCTTTAACTCTGTGCACCTGATGTGAGCTTCAGTAGAAGGTAAAACCGGCTGAGAGGTTAACTTTATCACTAGATCCCACACACTCCACACAGAACACAAGTCTGTGCTGATGAGTGAAAGGATTTAACATAACCCACTGGAATCACGTGACTGTAAGGCATTTATAAATGTTTATCCACTTCAAAACAAATAAAGTACTCTTCTTAAAAATAGTGCTTTAGCATACCTGCATGTTTGTGCTTTTGAGCACAGACAAGCTTACAACTTCATCAACAAATCATATACTGATCATTTACTAATGGTTTGTTCATCATTTGTTCATGATTAACAATTGTTTATTGAGATAATGATACTAAAACAATTTTGGCATAAATGCTTCAATGATTTGTAAGTGATAAATAATGTATCATCTAATAACTTATCCACCATCTACTAATCTACAAGGGCAGTCGTGGCCTAATGGATAGAGAGTCGGACTTGTAACCCAAAGGTCATGGGTTCGAGTCTCAGGTCCAGCAGGGATTGTCGGTGAGGGGAGTGAATGTCCAGCGCTCTCCCCACCCTCAATACCACGACTGAGGTGAGACCCTTGAGCAAGGCACCGTACCCCCAACTGCTCCCCGGGCGCCGCAGCAATGGCTGCCCACTGCTCCGGGTGTGTGTTCACTGCTGTGTGTGTGCACTTGGATGGGTTAAATGCAGAGCACAAATTCCGAGTATGGGTCACCATACTTGGCCACATGTCACTTCACTTCACTTCTAATGATCTGTTTGATTTATTTCATGATTTACACATTTAAAGATAACTTACAACACATTTGTAAATCATTAGCATACCACTTATTAATCATTTATTAATGTATAGTCATGTTTTGTAAATTATTTGTTCATCATTAACTAATAATTTATAAATGACTTATAACTGAATTATTAAAACATTCATAAAATGTTAGTATATCACTTATTAATAATTTATGAATATATAGTCATGTTTTGTAAATGATTATTTATAAGTGACTTATAACTAAACGTTATTATAAAGTGTTACCCAATTAATCATTTTATATTCTTAGCAAAGAAACAGGCTTCCATGATGTGTAAAATAGAACATAACTTCAACTGTACAGTACCTTCTGTCCAGGGGGGCCCTCGGGTCCCTGGAAAGAGAAAATGACAAAAAGGAGTTAAAACATGCAACCTATTGACCCAACTAAATTAGAGCAATTAATTTATTTAGATTAATTTAGATATGATGGAACAATCTTCTGCACTGCAATGCACTTTAACCTAATCTTTTCTGCTAAGTAACTATTGTGACTGTTTAATGAGGCCCTAATTATGAAAAGTGTGGACATTGATATTCAATTGATATATATTCAAAATCTTTTTCTTTTTTGTATTTTACTTTACCACACTGTGATTGTCAGGGGCGGCGCCAGCTGATTTTGCCGGGGCTTCAGCCCCGAATGTTTTGAGTCAAGCCCCGAATCTTTCAGGTTTGAGGTTTCTTAACAGTGCTGTCAAAATATCATTTTTCTAAACATATCTCTATTAAAATATGTTAAAGCGTTCAATACCGCTTTTCTACAGTACTATCCATACATACAGCGTTACTGGTAGCGTTTTCTCTCTCTTCTCTCTGACAGCGCGTTCACGCACACTGCAGATGTACACAGACACGCCCCCTGTCACTCACTCAGAGCAGCGGCAGGCCTCGAGACGCTCTTTCGGTCCGGTTGAAGGGTTTTTGTTATGATATAACAGCTGATAATACAACTTTGGCACATTTGTCAGCTAAACGTTCATTCAGTGTTTCCCATTAATGACCCGGTGCCACCGTTTCATAATGAACCGAAAATTTAAAATATGTAAATGGTCTCTAACGTTGTATTTTGCCAACGAACTAAATTGAAACCGTGATATGGCTTTGTGGCTTTATAAAACAGCAAAATACAGTGATTAAGTATATATACAGTCTGTCTGCGCTGCTTCCAAAGTGCCCCAGATTGATGCATTTAACCTTAAAATGTACTAAATTTTCTTCCGGGGGAGCATGCCCCCAGACCCCCCTAGAGGAGGTACACCTAACAGACTTTTACAAATTGCAGTGCCAAATCATGTACATTTTATTAACTTTACTCAAGAATACCAGAAAAAAGCTTCTTTCATGTCAGTAAAGCTGTTAACAGAAAATTAAAATGTCATTGGGAAAATATAGATTTGGGCTAAGCCCCGAATGTTTACAATGTCTGGCTCCGCCCCTGGTGATTGTTCAATATATTAAACTGGGCAAAAGACAGTGACAGGCCTTTGGAGTGCATCATTAAACCTAAGTCCAAAAAGAAAGGCCATTTCTTTGATTGATTCAGGCATCGACCCAAAAATTTGTTTGTATGTACACTTGAAGGCAGAGGAGCCAGTCTGATGTAAATTACAGTTCAAATCTCCTTCCTGATCAGCACAACAAAGCATTATCATAAAAGATATATTAAATTGTTACAGTGTGTAAAATAATAGTCACATCAGGTCATAAAAGACAAGAACAATGCAGAAAGCCAAGATTTGCCCTCAGATATTTGGCCAGTTGACAGAGGAGGAAAATAGGCACAAAAACACTCTACAGCCTTAAACTGTGAAAGGGCACAAGGCCTTCTTGTACACACATGGTGCCAAAACATATGGTAATTAACAGTCACTGATTTGTTTTTTTTGTTTTTTTGGAAGGCTCATAACAGCATCAAATATTAGACTTTTTTTCCCCGTCTGCTATCTTTGACACCTCAGCTCATGCACTACCCTGGAGCTAAGATGGAAATGAAAAAGTATACAGTACAAGTACTGTGGATGCAAAGAATATACCCCAGCAATTTTCTGTTGAGTAAATGAACAAAGATATGAAGGCAACAGACCCAAAATAGATTTGTAAATAAACAGGTAATGCTAATGCTAAAGTCTGTGTATCAATAATGAAGACCAACATACTCCATTATGCAGCTCACAATGAGTTCTGAAATTACAATTTGTTATATACCTGAGAGAACCATGATAAAGAGTGTCTAAGGAACATAGAAGTTAGGTTGGCACCAATTTAAACAGAACATCTCCATAATCAAGAATTTTTTTTTGGAAGGTGTGCCTCAAATGAACAATTTGTTTCTGAAATAAAGCTTCAGCTTGAGTTTAGTCCTTAATTGATTTATATTAGATTTAAAAGATAGAGATTCATGAAATAGACCAAGATATTTGTATTCTGTCACAACTTCTGTTTCAGCACCCTGTAATAATAATAATAATAATAAGTTTTATTTAAATAGCGCCTTTCCAGGGCACTTGTAAGGTGGTAACTGATAATAGATTTGCTGCTTGTTTCTTTAATCTAGAAAAAAACAAAACATGACTTTAGTTGTATTAGCATTCAGAGTCAAATTCAAGCAACAAAGCCTTTGTTGCAAAACATTGAAAGCAGACTGCAGTAAAGACACAGCTTGATTTAATTTAGGTGCACTGCAATAAATCACTGTGTCATCAGAATAAAAATAAAAATGGGCATTCTTAATGTTAAAATCAAGATGATTAATATAGGTAATAAAAAGTAAGAGGCCCCAAAACAGACCCCTGAGGAACACCCCTCATAATCTGTAAAGGTGCAGATGAATGAACTTCCATTCACACACATTGTGTCCTGTCCACTAAATAATTTTCAAACTAGGATATAGTGTTATTAGACAATCCTATTCTTTCAAGTCTACATTTCAACATACTGAAATCAACGGTATCAAATGCCTTAGATAAATTAATAAAAAAGTGATGAACAATAAAGTCCTTTATCAAGTGCCTCAATAATGTCATTTAAGGCATTTAATTGCAGCTGTAGTTGTGCTGTTTTTTTTTTCTTCTTTTTTCTAAAACCTGACTGATTGTATGACAAAATATTATGTTCAGTTAAATAAGAAGACAACTGTTCTCTAATAAGTTTCGAAAACCTTTGATAAAATACAAAGTTTCGAAATTGGCCTGTAGTTCACTTTCAGTCAGTCACGTTCGACGTCACGTCGGTGACCGACGAATTAGGAATCTCACCAGAGAGACAAATTTACTTAAGGTGCGTTCCATTCGACCGTAAGTGGACTGTGAAGTGGACTTCACAGGGTATTTCGCCATCTTAAGTGAGATTCCATTCCGAAGGGAGCGAACATGTTCAGTTCGAAGGGCACTGCGAACGGCATAGGGAATAAGGGAACATCGATACATCACTTCACAGGAAGTAGAGAGGTAAAATTACCCAACTGTCATTGCGCACCGCGTCACCAGTCAGAACTACGATCATGGAGCAGAGCCGTTCAAAGTTTTTAAACGGCTCTCTGATGGAGGAATTTACGTTTGAATTTTGAGTATTCATAAATGTTGTTATTATTATACGAACGAAAGTATGAGGTTATGGCGATGAGTGTTGCATATTTTATTGTATGAATAGGCATGACAAAGTAAAAGTGTTGAAAAGCAGCTGAGGCTCTGTCATTTTTTATTTTACTTTATTTACCTCAGAAGTGTTTACTATGCGGCTGCGCGTGGAAAAGCGCGCGCACGAGATGAGACCATAGACAGTAAAAGAAATGGACACAGCGACCCCATTGGAACTCAATTGAGACAAGTGAAGCCCGTTTTTAGCGATTTTTAGCACTTCCGTTTCTGACGCGCAGACTCAAACTAAGCTTGATGACGTCAGCAACCTGTCTGACAGATGTAAATCTTCTAGTAGCTGTGCGTGCAAACTGCCATCGTTAATCTTGCAGAGACGGCGAGCTTGAGCGGGGAGTACTGAATTATTTCCAATTCCCTAAAAACGTTGTTGAAATATTTTGTCCCGTTGCTTTTATGGACTCTATATCTATGGGCTTTTCTCTTGACGTCTCCCCGATTGCCTGCAAGCTTCTCCTCCTGTCTGTACGGTAATTTCTCTACTGTGCGACAGAGAGTCGAGTGGTTATGACGCAATCGTTAGCCTATTTTTACAAAAACTGTTTTTACGGGGCCATAATGTAACATAGAAGGTAATGGAGCCCTTTATACATTGTCGTGTATCTTTAGAAATAAATAATGGACAAATGGAGTCTTTAAACGCCTCAGATGTAAAGTTATTCGCTGTCAAAGTGACGCCAAAATGAATGGGAGTCAATGGGATGCTAACGCAAGTGAAGTTCTGCTACAAGATGGCAGCACGCGGCCGACTTCAACTTCCGGTCGACTTCCTTCCCGCTTGGATGAGACCCAGACGGTGGATTAAGAATACATTTATACAGTTAACCAAATGAGAATTTATTTTCATATGGCATGACAGTTACAGCTTCAAATCTGTTAAGAGTCAATTTTAAATTCGAAAGTAAATTATAATATCTTTATTTATGTTATATCATAATCTGCGCGACACCGTCGTTGACTTTCTTTGATGACGTTTGCATGGCGTTCCAAATGAGCGATTATTGCCAGCGAAGTCCACTTCAACGGATATACCGTGCTCAGGGAGTAGGGAGCAGTGAACACTGCGTAGGGACCCTGTCGAATGGAACGCAGCTATTGAGTGTTAAAGCTACAATACGTACATTTTTCACCGCTAGAGGTCGCCTATTCAAAACAAAGTCGTAGCTTGATGACGCCGAGTTTGAGCGCGGATTCTTGGGAGATCTCGTCTTGACCTCACAGTCAGTGGAAAAGAATCGGGATGGGCTCGGGCAGAAATCATATTCATGGATGAGATTATTAACGTTACTGTAGCATGAAGCAGAGCAGGGTGAGTGCTGTTGGAGCTGAGCGAGGCCACTGGAGTGATTGCTAATGAGAGACGAATGCGACACATGCCTTGCGAACAGTGGAGCTCTTATTATGCTGCCTCCGCTTCTTCCGGTCAAGCGTATGAGGTAGGGTTGCCACCTTCAATACAGAAAAATAAGGGACGCCGGCCACAGCGGGGGCCACACCCCTCGGGTCCACGATGACCACAGTCCCGATGCCGTGCCAGTGGTGGTATATCATAACTTAAAACATGTTTTCATAAAAATATTAAGATTGATACCATTGGACATTATAATAAGATATCTGCTATTGAAATCAGTGTGAACAGATGCACTCAGTCTCTCACTATCACGACTTAAGTGGTCATATTCAATACACAGCTATGACAATAATAAACATAGGCCAACAAAGTGTGACTGAGACCACAAAAAATAAGCTTTTGGAGGAACTTGTGAGATGTGAACCATATTTTATTAACTTATTAAATTAACAGATCCATAACTTAGTAATTATAAATTAAACAAATTGTAAATTGTCATTTGTTGTGAACAAAGATTTTGGCTAAAATATTTGTCATTGTTTGCAGTAACACCATCCAAACAGTGAAACCACACCTAAATAACTGTAAATGATATAATATCTACAAACATTTCTTATTTAAGTAAAACACTTAACATTTTTATTATTGGTAAGTAAATATATTTATGTATTTATTTATTCCATTTTTATATTGTCTATTGCTAATTCTATAGTATTAAATGATGCAATTATTTAAATTGGTTAAGCATAACAAATAGTTGTTTATTTTATTCACATAGGTACTATATTTTGATTAAATATGTATTAAATATATCTCTCTTATCTCTTATTAAAGTAATGCTTATGTGTCTGACTGTACAAATTAACCTTAATAAACAAATCATACCATAACATGATTAATGCACATTATTAACATTATTTCTTAATAGGCAGCATATGAAATCTAACGTTATCAATCAAAAACTTGAGGTGATAAAAAAAAAAAAACATTACACTATCTGCCTCAGGACTCAGGAGAGAACCGGCGAAGCGGCGTCCCGCCCTCCTCTGACTCTGATTGGCCGTGATTCACGGCCCATGAACCTGAAACAAACCAATCAAACCATGATGGCAGCGAGTATTACCTAATCAGGGGCAGAATAGGACGTGTCTTCACACAATGCGGGTGGGGTGATTTGCATGGGATGCTGCAAATCGCGTCCCGTATTGATTTGATACGGGACGCGTCATTTTGGCTGTCAATACGGGACGATTCCGTATTTCACGGGACGGGTGGCAACCCTAGTATGAGGTAAAACAGCGCTGTTTATTAGAGACATTTGACTGTGTTGAAAATGATGTTATAACTGTGTGTTCGCTCGGCGGCTGCTGTGAGACACTTGTTGCACACTGCAGATCGATTTTAGAATATCATTAATAATTGCTGGGTGGCTTGTGTTGATAAATGGCATGCAATTAATTTTAAAACACATTGTATGATGGAGAAAATGCTGTATTAGCCATTTGACAAAATAAGTGGTAACACTTTATAATAACGTTCAGTTATAAGTCATTTATGAATTATTAGTTAATGATTAACAAATCATTTACAAAGCATGAATATGTTATAAATGATTATAAGTGATTATTAATTAATTTATAAGTCATTTATACATTATTTGTTAATTATGAACAAATCATTTACAAAACATGGCTATACGTTCATAAATGATTAATAAGTGATATGTTAATATTTTATGAATGCTTTATTAATTCAGTTATGAGACACTTATAAGTTATTAGTTAATGATGAACAAATCATTTACAAAACATGACAATATTCGTTCATAAATGATTAATAAGTGATATGCTAACAATTTACAAATGTGTTGTAAGTTATCTTAATCAAATAAATCAAACAGATCATTAGTAGATGGTTTATAAGTTATTAGTTGATGCATTATTTATCACTTATAATAATTGAAGTATTTATGACAAAATTGTTTTAGTATCATTATCTCAATAAACAATTGTTAATCATGAACAAATGTAGAACAAACTATTAGTAAATGATCAGTTTATGATTTATTGATGAAGTTGTAAGCTGGTCTGTGTTCAAAAGCACAAACATGCAGGTATGCTAAATCACTATTTTTAAGAAGAGTAATTTATTTGTTTTGAAGTGGATAAACATTTATAAATGCCTTACAGTCAGGTGATTCCAGTGGGTTGTGTTAAATCCTTTCACTCATCAGCACAGACTTGTGTTCTGTGTTCTGTGTGTGGGATCCAGTGATGAAGTCAACCTCTGAACCAGTTTTAACTTCCACTGAAGCTCATATCAGGTGCACAGCAGAGAAGACAGCTGTCTATACCCTAACCAGTCAGCACTCACACTGCAGTACACACTACAAAGTCTTCAACAGCTGTTATAGATGATGTGTAAACGCATGAATAAGTAATTTACAAAGCTTTCTGCATCCCCTATTCTAAAGTGTAAACTATTCATCACTTATAAATGTGTTACATATCATTTGCAGATCTTCCTGTTACATGATCTCATTCCATCACTTTACCCAAGCCTAAACTTTACACTGTTTTTAAAAAGAAATAAACTAACACTCTGCCACTGTTTAACCAGCACTTAATCATTTAATTTTAATTTTGTTTTTCATGGTACAGCTCCTCACCATAACATGAAAACGCACCATAAACCGATAATAAACGTAGTCCATTATTTCGTGCATTTTATTTCAAGTCTTCAGAAGTCGTACGATGCCATCGTGTGAGGAAAATATTCTTATAATGTATAATGGTTATATTACGTTAATAATCGTACCAATCCCCCGTTTCATAACTTTCAAAATTGGCGCTTCTAACAACACGACACAGGTTTGCGGCAGTGACGTCAAACCTCGCTCCTTATTGGCTGTCACATGTGATTTGCGACTATGCCGAATTTGAGTTGCTGTGTTGAGTTAGATTCAGCGCGACGCTTTGTCATATAGGTAGGCCGCTGAGCGCTGAGATTTGCGGCCGCCATTTTAGACCTGTCGTACTCCTAAGCTGCGTACCAATTCGCCTACTTATACTACGTCCTAAAAGTATGTACTGTTTTTGTAAAGAAAAAGTACATACTTTTGAGTGTGTAGCAGAAGAGTATGCAAGCTTTGGGACATACTACCTCGTCCAACCTGGTCTCATGACGNTGAGTTAGATTCAGCGCGACGCTTTGTCATATAGGTAGGCCGCTGAGCGCTGAGATTTGCGGCCGCCATTTTAGACCTGTCGTACTCCTAAGCTGCGTACCAATTCGCCTACTTATACTACGTCCTAAAAGTATGTACTGTTTTTGTAAAGAAAAAGTACATACTTTTGAGTGTGTAGCGAAACCTGGTCTCATGGGAGAGACGTACCCGTGGGCACGTTTTTGCGAGTCGCGAAATACGTACCAATGAGTACATATCGCTGCAGTTTCGCTCTGAAATGTCCACTGAGCGGCGCTAAAAGCGTGTTCTTTTTTTTTTTTTTTGCCGGAGCAGATAATAGGGTGAATGCGGTACGTTTTTATGACGTTGCTTTTGAGACGAATCGCCGCGGTTCTCGATTTGACATTCGCGCTCCGTTTCGTTTTAAAATAACGTCCCACCGACGCTACGCCTAAACCTACCCGATAGCGTTAACAAAAGCAAACGTGACGTAAGAAGCGTCCGCGATCGTACCGTTTTACAGCTCGTTTAGATCTCTCTTTTTTTGCCGTCAGTCGCCTTTCGCGGGATTCGTACCCAGGCAGAGAGGGGGGGGGATCGACTCCTCGTCGTGAGTCCAACTCCGTATCGGCTGAGCTACCGAGCAAGCTTGATTACGGCCAAAAAAAGCAAAACGCCTAGAGCCGGAAAGTCCAAAGTACGTTCGTTTACAAATCGGGCACTCTGGTAAAAAGCGTTTTGAAGTCGTAACATGATATTGCGCGAGGAGACGCGTAAACGACTGTTTATGAATCCATAATCCGACCCCGGCCGTCGTCGAAACCGTGTGTGAAAACGAGCAAAAGGGCTTATCGACGTTTTACCGGCCTCTAGCGTTCGTTTCTGTCGGAAACTGCAGCGAGACGTACTCGTCGGTTCGTAATTTTGTGTCTCGCGAAAACGTGCCCACTGGTACGTCTCTCCCATGAGACCAGGTTGACCTCGTCATAACTGCGTCTTTAACGGACGTTCTGTCGCTTAGTTACGCAACCTGTAACTGTTTAAACTACCCTGTCAATCATCTTGTCACAGTTAAAATCCTCCACATTGAATTACATTTATTTTCCTACCGTTTCGGAGAAATGTAGTCGCACGATGATCTGCCAGTCATGGGTCTTTCATGCAGAAATCTTTCCTCATCTTTGCATAATGATGCATTTAAAGGTTAATGACCAAACGCATCGTTATAAAAGTTCACAATGCTGTTGCAGATTAAATATAATGTGGATAACATTTAATAAATATCTTTTCGTCAGGTTATATTGATTATTAATTATTCAAGCCCCTTTACTTTAACCGCTCTGCTTAACCGCCGGACCTCACAAGTGTTTTCCACATAGCTTACTATTCAGATCAGAAAGAAGTTCGAAAGCACTTAGAATGCGCTCAATGCACGAAACTTACTTTTAGCGTTAGGTAACGTTAAGTGCCTATTACCAACACAATCCAATCTGAAGTTAATACATACATTGTTCGACCGGACATAATAGAGTGCCTCAGGGATGACGCATTTTTGTAGGCAAAATCCGGAAGCGAGTTAGCATTTTAGGACTTCCGGTTCCAACGCCGTCAAGTCTATGGGTTTTTTGAATGGGTTTTTGCTAAATCGCCTGAAATAAGGTCTGTGGTTAACAAAGCCTCTAAATACTTTCACGTTTTGATCTATGACATAAAACACACCAGTTATAACCCACTTGTGATTTTTTAAACTTTTACTGTGTCTTTAAATCGGCGGTTGCTAACAAATTTCTAAAATGAACTACTTCCTTTGGCGGGGACTTTAGACGTCATCATTAAAAACGGGACATTTGGACAGAATTTCTCATGAAAAAGTGGATAAGTATTCATACACAGTGCAGATCATAATCAGAGAGCATGTTTTTAAATAAAGTTGTTTTCTAAATAAAGTTTGAGGACACTTGGTACTGACGATGTTGATCCGCGACCATTGTGTGCTGTAGTCCGTTTATAGCCTACTGTTAGCCTTTTATATCTGACGACTTTATTTAGGCTTCAAATTCTATAAATGTTGTGTTAACTTGTAAAGATTATCTTGATAGACAAAACGTGTAAGTGTCATAACCCTTTGTTAAGCACAGAGCTTATTTTCTGCAATTTTCCAAATGTCTATGGGAAAAATGCATAGGCTTTTAACCGAGAGAACCCGTGCGCCGCTAACTTCCGGGTTGGCCTACAAAAACGCGTCATCCCTGGGGCACTCTATAACTGTTATTTGTGTTTGCGCACGTGATATCAGGAAGCAATGTATGACGGCAAAGCGCAAATCGAGTTACCCCTCCCACTTCTGCTAGTATTACTGAGATATCTTATTTTACTGCAACTATCTGTTTCTGCTTCTTTATCATATTTATAGTGTGTGATTTATAAATTACCTTATATCCTACATCACATTTTGGACGTCTGGTCACTTTAAGATATAAATATCTTATATCAGAATATTATATAACTGTTAAGCCTACTATGAATATTAAAATACGCTGAACAATGTTCTAGCTACATGAATGACCTTTGCAGCAAAAAGACCCGCGTCAAAATCAGTTAGGTATTCAGTGAGATATGATTAATTAAATGCGCTGACAGCTCATTGCACCTGGCAAACAAGTTACACTGAGTGGAGCTGGCGACCGATCCAAGATGGCGACTCCACGGCTCGACCGTGCCAATAGGCAGTAGCCTTCGATAGGGCGTCTACCTATATGATGTCTATGGTTAGAAGCGCCAATTTTGAAAGTTATGAAACGGCGGATTGGTACGATTATTAACGTAATATAACCATTATACATTATAAGAATATTTTCCTCACACGATGGCATCTTACGACTTCTGAAGACTTGAAATAAAATGCACGAAATAATGGACTACGTTTATTATCAGTTTATGGTGCGTTTTCATGTTATGGTGAGGAGCATGAAAAACAAAATAAAAATTGAATGATTAAGTGCTGGTTAAACGGTGGCAGAGTGTTAATTTTTTTTTTTTTAAAACAATGTAAAGTTTAGGCTTGGGTAAAGTGATGGAATGAGATCAGGAAGATCTGCAAATGATATGTAACACATTTATAAGTGATGAATAGTTTACACTTTAGAATAGGGGATGCAGAAAGTGTTATAAATGACTTGTATACATATACAAATAATTTGTAACAGGAAAGAAAGGTCTACAAATGATACGTAACATTTACAAGTGATGAATAGTTTACACTAGAATAGGGGAAGCAGAAAGCTTTGTAAATTACTTATTCATGAGTTTACACATCATCTATAACAGCTGTTGAAGACTTTGTAGTGTGTACTGCAGTGTGAGTGCTGACTAGTGAGGGTATAGACAGCTGTCTTCTCTGACACACATGGAGTGTTTAACTTTGTGCACCTGATATGAGCTTCAGTGGAAGTTAAAACTGGTTCAGAGGTTGACTTCATCACTGGATCCCACACACAGAACACAGAACACAAGTATGTGCTGATGAGTGAAAGGATTTAACTCAACCCACTGGAATCACCTGACTGTAAGGCATTTATAAATGTTTATCCACTTCAAAACAAATAAATTACTCTTCTTAAAAATAGTGCTTTAGCATACCTGCATGTTTGTGCTTTTGAACACAGACCAGCTTACAACTTCATCAATAAATCATAAACTGATCATTTACTAGTTTACTAATACTCATTTACTAATCACTGATCATTAATAAATTATAAATAACTTATAACCAAATGAATAAAACATTCATAAAATGTTAGTTTATCACTTATTAATCATTTATGAATGTATATTCATGTTTTGTAAATGATTTGTTCAACATTATCTAATAATTTATAATGACCTATAACTGAATTAATAAAACATTCATAAAATGTTAACATATAACTTATTAATCATTTATGAACATATAATCATGTTTTGTAAATGATTAGTTCATCATTAACTAATAATTTATAAGGGACTTATAACTGAGGCATGGTAAAAGCATGGTACTCTCGGAAAATCAAGAAAACTAGATTTAAACAGTAAGACGTGTTGAACTATATAACAATTTGTTTTCTGTCTATAAATGTAACCAAACAGTTGTTCCCTTGTCTAATAAAACATGTAATATATTAAAGCGTCTTTGGTGTTTCCATGGTTTGTACAAAATAAAACCAGAAACCGACGGTAACACAGATATGATGCCATTGACAGACATTGGCCCTCATTTATCAAACAAACTTAGAAACCAACGTACATCCGAACGTAAAAATCAGCTTACGACAACGCTCACTTGTGATTCATTAAACTTTCGTTAACGGCCAATTGCGTCGCACGAATGAACGGGTGTTGATAAATGTGGCGGCTGAAAACAATCGTAATTTAAATATGACGCCCCAAATTTTGGAAGCCTTGCCCTATAGTTTACAACACAGAAACGTAACCCGGCCATGAAGAGGAAGTAATTGCATGAAAAATAAATGTATCTTACTCTAAAAACACCCCTCAACCTCGTAATTGCAAACAATAAAATTTAAATAACTATTTAAATAAATTTAATAGCCTACTTACAAACATTATTAATATATATAAATTTGGTTATTTTAGTACCTTACTCCTGTAACGGTATGTGACCACAGGCAGAAGAAAGCAGGAGAAGCAGGTTTCCAACGAACTCAAAAGGTTTAATAAGAACTCAAAGGGTAGGTAACACATCCAAAACATAACAGTGACAGGACAAAGAGTGAACAAACCAAGGAGTACTTATACGGGAACTAATGAGAGAACTGAGATAATAAACAAGACACACCTGAAACGAGGACACTAATCAAATCAGGAACCATGACAACTAACTAAAGGCGGGAAAACTAAACAAAAGGAGACATGTGACAAAAGAACATAGTGACAAACAGACAGACATGTGACAACTCCACAGAAAATCCTTTAAATTTATTTTATTCAGAACAGAAGAAGAACGAAAAATAAGTAGCTATATATTATAAATTGAAACACAAATTAGGCTATAGTGGCATTCATTATAAAGCAGAAATGAATTTATTTAAAGAAAAACTGAGTTTCCTCTCTCATTCAGAAAGGAATCCAAACGTTTCCATATTCGCGATGTAACATTTATTGCTTGCTGAACTACTGTTCCTTATGTAAACAAGGCTTTCTATTTCACTCTTGTTTCAATATCCACGTAAAACATCATCCTTCACATGCGCAAAAATGTGTTTGGTTGGGTGTTGCGCACGCCGACTGGTACAGACGGATAGCGGACCATTTAAACTGAGCAGTGTTAACTTTGTCTACATTTTAGTTTGCTGATAAATGGCTAAAATGTAAAATTAGCAACGCTAGAACTGATATGTAGCATATGCGTGTGTGAGGCGCCCACGCGATCAATTGGATTTAATAAAATAAAGATAAATATTTTAATAAAATAAAGAAAACGAATACAACCCGAGCGTAGCCTGTACTAGCCCTACTTGATGCACAGTTTTTCTCTTTTGTTGTGTTAATCTGTTAATTATTTCAGTGAAATATATTTCGTGTAGTCCTAGGCCTATTTTTTTTTTTATTTCTTGTAGGCTACATTATTCTGTTTTTCTCTGCGTTGCAGGTGTATGATGTGTGAATCCTAATGTTCTGTTGATGTTGCCATTTGCGCATCCAAAGCAAAATCTCTGGAAAGAAAAAAGAAAACACATTTGTGGTATTTTAAGACACGCATCTATTCTAATTTTATTTTATTTTGACATTTTAATCGTGTCGTTTAATGGTTAATGATCGGTTAGTGAGTGATTGTCGGTCAGGAAAATAAACTAAATGTTCTCATAACAGTTCTCCACCAAATTTAGTATGCTGCACGCAAGCTCCCGCTGACTCAAAAACGTGCGCACATGAGCTGAGACCTGACGTGAGATTTGAGCGTAGTCACCGCTCACGCTCATATTGATAAATGCCAAATTTTGCGTGGAAACGAGCGTACGCACAGTTTTATGGCATACGATCGTTTGATAAATGAGGGCCATTATCCTTTGATTTTCTCACGATTTACAAATAGTTGGAAACATTTCTCATTACTCAACTGAACAAAATATAACACTGGCCTAGTGGTTTTTGGATATTTTACTGCAAAAATTGTACATATTGTGCCTTTAACTAAATGAGCCAATGCACATTGGTATGCAATATTTGCATCTGACTGCCACACCCTGCAGCGTGGGCATAAATAGGCACAGGTGCAATGCATATTCAGCTTTTCGCTTTGGAGCCAAGCGGTTTTGTTTGTTCTGCTCTACTAATTTGAAAGAGTGTTTCTAAAAGAGCAAGTTCTTCAGGGAAGAAGCCTCTTTGTCATGGTGTTGGTGTGACGGCACTGTAGCAGTAGTCACAATCTCGAAAGAGAGCCTTCATCAGAGAGTGCGTCTTCTATGAGAGTGTGTGACCATCTTGAGAGCTGCGATCGAGTCTCCAAAACCTCAAAAGAGGTGGAGTCCCCTTTCCTCTGCCTCGATCTAGTTCACTTCCTGGTAGAAACCAGGCGAGGACTACTTCAAACTGAATCGCATAGCTGAGTCTAGCGCTAGCCAGGCCTGGGTGATCTGAAGATTACAGTGAGGGCTTCCCTTCTGAAGAACCAACCGTATCCTTCGGCCGTATCCTTCGGGGCTTCCCCCGATGACCAGATGTGGATTGCTGCATTGGAGGGTGAGCCTACTCTCTCCAGGTATGATGATTCAGCTGTGTTGTCTTCTTTCAGGGATGGTAGCATTGTCCGAGTCAGACCCAGAGTTGATGGCTATGTTTACCCTGGCTGCCAAGTCCTGAACCCTCGAGGTTTGATGATTGGTTTCTCGGGGTGGCTCACGCTGGTTCTCAGCTTGCTGCCCCGGTCCTATTCTTCCTGGAAGTGCATGAGGAGTTTACTAGGTCTTGGATGGTGTTCCCTTAGTCTGTGGTTCCCTTGGTCCCACTTTTATGGTCTCTGAGAGCCTGGCTTGCGCTAGGCTCAGCTATGCGATTCAGTTTGCCTCGCATCCCCCCAAGTTCAAGGGCATCCAGTTCACCTCAGTGAAGGCTGGCAATGCTCATGTCTTGCGCACAGAGATCGCAGTCCTACTGGCGAAGGACGCGATAGAAATGGTCCCTCCAGCCGATATGAAGACAGGGTTTTACAGCTCCTACTTCACGTCTCGATTCTCCTTCGACACAGGCCGTTCCTGCGCTTTGCATTAGAGGGTTGAGCATATCAGTACAACTTCCTGCCCTTCGGGCTGTCCCTGTCTCCCCGCATCATCACAAAAGTTGTGGAGGCGGCCCTTGTTCCCATGAGAGAACACGGCATTCGCATTCTCAACTATCTCAATGACTGGCTCTTACTGGCACAGTCACAAGATCAGTTGTGCGAACTCAGGGACCTGGTGCTCAGTCACCTCAGCCAGTTGGGTCTCGGGTCAACTGGGAAAAGAGTTAACTCTCCCCTGTGGAAAGGATCTCTTTTCTCGGGATGGAACTGGATTCGGTCGAACAGACAGCACACCTCACAGAGGAACGTGCTCAGTCAGTGTTGAACTGCTTGAATTTGTTTGCGGCCTGTTTGAAAATTACACCGGCCTGTTGCCAAACCTTCAGCCGGTGGACGAACCCTTCATTTCTTCGGGCAGGAGTGCCCCTAGAACAGGTTTCCAGGCATGCTGTTGTATCCGCAGATGCTTCTGCCACCGCCTGGGGTGCCATGTACAATGGGCATGCAGTATCAGGGGTTTGGATGGGTCCCCAACTGCATTGGCACATCAACTGCCAAGAGTTGCTAGCAGTACTTCTTGCACTGAGTCGCCTAAAAAAGCTGCTACAGGACAAACATGTATTGGTCCGTATGAACAACACTTCAACAGTTGCCTACATCAACCGCCAAGGTGGTCTACACTCCCGTCCATTGTCGCAACTCGCCCGCCATCTCCTCCTCTGGAGTCGGAAGCATCTGAGGTCGCTTTGTGCCATTCACATCTCTGGTGTGCCGACAAGCTCTCATGAGCGGCGTTTCTGGGAGAGTGGAGACTCCATCCCCAGGCAGTCCAGCTGATTTGGAGATGTTTCAGAGCCAACCAGGTAGACCTGTTTGCCTCTCCAGGAAACCTCTCACTGCCAGTTGTTTTTTAGCCAGAGTTGTGCTTGTGACATAAAAACATATTTGTGAATATGTTTTTTATTAGCAAATCTCATTTTATTTATTTGTGAATTTAATACATTTTTGTGAATCTCTTTACATTTATCTGGAAAACTGCAATAATTCTACCCCCATATGCACATGATTTAACACACACATATATATATATATACAGTACAGTCCAAAGGTTTGGAACCACTAAGATTTTTTATATTTTTAAAAGAAGTTTCGTCTGCTCACCAAGGCTACATTTATTTAATTAAAAATACAGTAAAAAACAGTAATGTTGTGAAATATTATTACAATTTAAAATAACTGTGTACTATTTAAATATATTTGACAAAGTAATTTATTCCTGTGATGCCATGCTGAATTTTCAGCATCGTTACTCCAGTCTTCAGTGTCACATTATCCTTCAGAAATCATTCTAATATGCTGATTTGCTGCTCAATAAACATTTATGATTATTTTCAATGTTAAAAACAGCTGTGTACTTTTTTTTTCAGGATTCCTTGATGAATAGAAAGTTCAAAAGAACAGCATTTATCTGAAATACAAAGCTTCTGTAGCATTATACACTACCGTTCAAAAGTTTGGGGTCAGTAAGAATTATAATTTTTTTTTTTTAAAGAAATTAAAGAAATTAATACTTTTATTCAGCAAGGATGTATTAAATCAATCAAAAGTGGCAGTAAAGACATTTATAATGTTACAAAAGATTAGATTTCAGATAAACACTGTTCTTTTGAACTTTCTATTCATCAAATAATCCTGAAAAAAATTATTGTACACAAATATTTTGTACAATTGTACACATTAAATGTTTCTTGAGCAGCAGATCAGCATATTAGAATGATTTCTGAAGGATCATGTGACACTGAAGACTGGAGTAATGATGCTGAAAATTCAGCTTTGCATCACAGGAATAAATTACTTTGTGAAATATATTCAGATAGAAAACAGTTATTTTAAATTGTAATAATATTTCACAATATTACTGTTTTTACTGTATTTTTAATTAAATAAATGTAGCCTTGGTGAGCAGACGAAACTTCTTTTAAAAACATTAAAAATCTTAGTGGTTCCAAACTTTTGGACTGTACTATATATATATATATATATATATATACAAATTCTGACAGTCACTCATAGGCAAGAGAGCACGAGTATACCTCCCATTATAGGTCCCGTTTTTCCAATGCACACAGAAGAATCTGAATGTGCAAAAAATGTAGATGAGTACTTGCAGATATCATAGTTTGTTGGAATGTGACACATGGCAGATAAGATGAACAATACTGTTCTCCAGCGTCCGTACTGCCTTAAATCCACGTAACAATAAATAACTGCAATTTGATGAATTTAAGCAACAAGTACAAGCCTGGAGTCTGATTCCAAACAGCTCTGGGCCACGGCCTGCTCAACCACACATTCCCAGTTTCACGGTGAGAGAAAGCTCTTTCCAGGCTGCGCTATACCTCCAGGAAGTGCCAGCCAAGAGTGGACAAAATTTAATGCATGCACAAACCACTGATCCAGTCAAATCAGTTCCCATCAGATATGAGCCGTCAATCCAAACACAAGCGGCAAGTCCAAAAATCCCATTCCAGCTACTCTACACACTAAAAACTCCTGGGTCAAAAATAACCCATAATGGGTTAAAAAAGGGACCAACTAATTTCTGGGTTATTTCAACCCAGAAAAATGGGTTATTCTTTTTGACCCAACTTCTGGGTTAAATACCTGACCCAAATGTTGGGTTAAAATAACCCAACATTGTAGTTAATATAACCCAACTTCTGGGTCAAAAGAACAATCCCAATATCTGGGTTGAAATAACCCAGAAATTAGTAGGTCCCTTTTTAACAAAAGGTCAAAGGTCAAAAATGACCTAACTTGGGTTACTATGCCAGTATGCCTTATTTCAGAAAATAACACTTCAAGCACTTTTACATTTTTATTGCATTAAATTAAATTAAACTCTACATAAACTCTACACACTTGGACCTATTTATCTTAGGTCACACTGTAATAACATTAGAAAAAAATAGAAAAATAAACAACTCATTCTCTCTAAAACATTTGACAACATTCAATAACTGGATTGAACTTGAGGGACAAGATTTTTGATAGTGTCCTCATCTAAGAGAAGAAATGCCTCCTCATCTCTGTCTTCACCTGAAAGACAGAAAACAAGACAACATGAGTATTGTTAATAAGTCGAGACAATTGTGAACCACTCACCAGACACTCTTTGATTATCAAGCTAACAAATAATCACTTTTAAGGGAATGCTGTTGTTTTTTTGTTTTGTTTAAAAAAAAAAAAACGTGGCCCAATTTGCTAGTTAACTAATGTGGTTCTTTTGCAGCATTACCCATTTTGTGTGAATGACAGTCTATACTGTCCATCTTTTCTTTCATCAACAAGTGTAATAATGACATTAATGCAAAGGTGAATATCAGGCCCATTATTATCCACAACAGCTTAAAGACAAGGCACAAGTATCTTTTAACTATAAGGGTTATTATAGATATGCATTCCCCACTGTCGAAGAAGTTGTGACTGTCACAAAATCTTGCACTGACATATTTAAAGGGATAGTTCACCCAAAAATGAAAATTTGATGTTTATCTGCTTACCCCCAGGGCATCCAAGATGTAGGTGACTTTGTTTCTTCAGGAGAACACAAATGATGATTTTTAACTCCAACCGTTGATGTCTGTCAGTCTTATAATGCGAGTCAATGGTCACACAATTTATAAGAGTCAATAAACATGCACAGACGAATCCAAATTAAACCCTGCGGCTCGTGACGACACATTGATGTCCTAAGACACGAAACGATCGGTTTGTGCGAGAAACCAAACAGTATTTATATCATTTTTTACCTCTAAAACACCACTATGTCCAACTGCGTTCAGCATTCGCTTGGTGATGTTTGATCGCGCTCTGACAACGGAAGTGATGTCTCGCTCTCATTGAAGTTTATGTGCGAGACATCACTGCGAGTTGTTTATACAGTTCGGTTTCTCGCACAAACCGATCGTTTCGTGTCTTAGGACATCAATGTGTCGTCACGAGCCGCGGGGTTTAATTTGGATTTGTCTGTGCATGTTTATTGACTCTTATAAATTGTGTGACCATTCACTCGCATTATAAGACTGACAGACATCAACGGTTGGAGTTAAAAATCATCATTTGTGTTCTCCTGAAGAAACAAAGTCACCTACATCTTGGATGCCCTGGGGGTAAGCAGATAAACATCAAATTTTCATTTTTGGGTGAACTATCCCTTTAAAGAGTAAAACGCTCACCTCTAAAATTCTCTATCAGCTCAGACATCTGCCACTCAGTTAGCTTATCAGCGACAAAGCTGTCCATTTAAAATGACCTGGAGAAAACATAGCAATAGATGTTAGCAACAATTTGAAGACTTGACACGCTTCTTTAACTCTCACTACTTAAGCCCGTAGAGCACTGTATAATATAAGCACAGCGCAGCTGTTTAACATAACTCAACTATTGTGTTGCCTCGTCGCTCTAGCCGCGGCTAAAGGGGGTCGCACACCGGACGAGAAGCGTATTTAAAATTCAAACACATTATTCTCTATGAGTGTACACACACCGGCGGCGCCCAGCAACGCTTCAGGACCTTGTTCAAAATCCCGCAGCGCCACAGAGCGCCATGTACATAGATTTATATTACATTTACACTTATTTGTCTCAAATTGTCGTTAATGTATATACTGACTTCACATGTGCTACAATACAAATTTAGTTTTACATTAATTTACAGAAATCAGCTGCTTGAATGAAAATTGCTGATGTTATTGGATTTTCAGGTGATATTCTCAATTCATTCAGTTAACGGACGCTCTGAGGTAAAGTGTTCAGACTGCAGACTCAGCAACGGTTGTATTTAATTATACAGTACAATCATAACATAGTACTGACTATCTTAATTCCACAATGTCCTTAAACATAACAATATTGCTGGCCATAAACTGAGAAAGTACGCGATACCTCGAGTTGTCCTAGACGCGGCGCGGCGCTTCTCGTCCGGCGTTCGACCCCCTTAACGTGGCATGAAGTCGCCACTAGCTGCACTGTACTTATCGTATTATTACCAGTATTATAACAATGAGATAAGTACAGCAGAGTTTATGAAAAATAGAATTTAAAGACCGTGTAAAGTGAATTCAGTCATTTTCTTCTAAACACATTAAATAGGACTTTATGCCAGTTTAAATAGGTCATACATGTATTTCTCAACGATGTGTAAAAAAGCATTTCAACCATTTTGACACCTAATTTCATGAACTTATCGTTATTTTTAATCATTCAAATTTGGCTGGGTGGTTAATAACACTTTCTTCTTTAGTCTGACAAACTCAAAACACATATTTATTTTGACTTTACACGGACTTTAAACTAGTTAGATGTTGTCGCGATATCCGCGGGCGGCTACATGCTAACCACAGAATTACCACGGTAAGCCATGGTCATTTTTTCAGCAAATGGTGCTAAACTAGCAACGGGGACATGGACACAGAAAAGTTTACGTAACATTGACACTGAAAATACTTGCTTACCTTGAATATGCGATGAAGTTGCACCGAAGAAGCCCAGGCCAAAACGGGTCGAGCGCGTTCAAGTTCAAGTGACGGTTATTCAAACGACTGTTGTGAGAAAATTCCAGAACAACAGCGGGGGGCGGGGGAAGGGGCGTTAACCCAGAACATGGGTTACTCTTTGAAAAATAACCCAGAAACCGAAACAACCCAGGAATTGGGTCAAAATATTAGCCCTATAACCCAGAAAATGGTTACTCTCTGAAAAAATAACCCATAATTTTAACCCAACACAAATAACCCAGAAAATGGGTTAAAGAAATAACCCAGGAGTTTTTAGAGTGTATGGTTTCCGATCGTTTATTAAGACAAAAACACAGATCAGAGTTGCTAACTAATATTTTCAAAATTAAAAATAAAATGTGAGCTTAAAAAAGAATAAACAAACCAAATGTAAACTTAAAATGAAGAATAAACAATAAACAGATGCTACTGCTGCTGCGCCATATTGGAAAAACCAACAACAGCATCCAACTGCTAGTCAGTGGTTTTATAGCCACAGCCATATCACCCTGTAGCCCAAGACTAGTTGCCCACTGAAGCTAAGCAGGGTTGAGCCTGGTCAGTACCTGGATGGGAGACTTCCTGTGAAAACTAGGTTGCTGTTTGAAAAGGTGTTAGTGAGGCCAGCAGGGGGTGCTCACCCTGTTGTCTGTTTGGTTCCTAGTGCCCCAGTATAGTGATGGGGACACTATACTGTAACATGCACCATCCTTCGGATGAGACATTAAACCGAGGACCTGACTCTCTGTGGTCATTAAAAATCCCATGACACTGAATGCAACAAACCGCACTTGGGCTATGTCAGAAATAGAATGGGGAATCCATTTACTGTTGGGAATTTGTTGTCAAGTCGTGTTGAACCGCCCCGCATCCAGTGTAGACAATATCACTGATTATAATGGGTTCTAATATCTTTTGACACGTAGACACGGTGTAACTACTGTATATTGAAGAGGCTATGATGTTAGCAGCTTTAAATACAATAAGACACTTACCATTTGACCGATCTCCCCTGGATTTCCAGGGTCTCCCTGTGAGGGACACAACATATATTTAGTGCTAACTGTTCATAGGAAACATTCAAATGCATTTGTTTCTTTCTTAGTAATAAGTATCAGAAAGTTTGAAAAAACAATATTATTATCTTGACTGGACTGAATAAGACAAACGTGTTAGGGTTACGTACAGTGGTGATCAGAATTATTGGCACCCTTGGTAAATATGATCAAAGGTGACTGTAAAAATAAATCTGCATTGTTTATCCTTTTGATCTTTAATTAATAAAATTAGCAAAAGTCTAATCTTTCATTGAAGAAAAATTATTGAAAGTGGGGGGAAAGTCACATTATGAAATAAATGTTTTTCTCCAAAACATGTTGGCCACAATTATTGGCACCCTTTTATTCAATACTTTTTGCAACCTCCTTTTCCCAAGATAACAGCTCTGAGTCTTAACCTATAATGCCTGATGAGGTTGGAGAACACCTGACAAGAGATCAGAGACAATTCCTTCATACAGAATCTCTCCAGATCCTTCAGATTCCCAGCTCCATGTTGGTGCTTCTTCTCTTCAGTTCACTCCACTCATTTTCTTTAGGGTTCAGGTCAGGGGACTGGGAAGACCATGGCAGAAGCTTCATTTTGTGCTCAGTGACACATTTTTGTGTTGGTTTTGATGTTTGTTTTGGATCATTGTCCTGATGGAAGATCTAACCACGGCCCATTATTGGATTTCTAGCAGAAGTGGTCAGGTTTTGAATTTTTATCTGTTGGTATTTGATAGAATCCATGATACCATGTATCTGAACAAGATGTCCAGGACCTCCAGCAGATAAATAGGCCCACAACATTAAAGATCCAGCAGTATATTTAACCGTGGGCATGGGGTACTTTTTATCCATGTGTGCACCAAACCCATCTGGTGGTTTTGCTGCCAAAAAGCTCTTTTTGTAGTTTCATCTGACCATAGAAGCCGGGTCCCGTTTGAAGTTCCAGTCTTGTCTGACAACTGAATATGCTGGAGATTGTTTCTGGTTGAGAGCAGAGGATTTTTCTTGAAACCCTCCCGAACAACTTGTGGGGATGTGGGTGTTGTTTAATAAGTTTTTTTAGGCTTTCTGAGACTCAAGACTCAACTAATCTCTGCAGTTCTCCAACTGTGATCCTTGGAGAATCTTTGGCTACTCAAACTTTCCTCCTCACTGCGCATCAGGACGATTTAGACACACGTCCTCTTCCAGGCAGATTTGTAAGGGTACTTTAGGTAATTGGAGCTTCTCAATTATTGCCCTGATGGTGAAAATGGGAATTTTCTATGCTTTAGTTATTTTTCTACATCCACTTTCTATTTTGTGAAGTTCAAAAATCTTTTGCTGCACATCAGAACTATATTCTTTGGTTTTACTCATTATGATGAATGATTAAGGGAATTTGGCCTTTGTGTTTCCTCATGTTTATACTCCTGTGGAAAAGGAAGTCATTGCTGGACAATTTCATGTTCATGATGACCCTGGTGTGCTAAATAAATTTAAATATCAATGGGAATATACTTCAGAGATATTTTACTCATAAAAAATTCTAGGGGTGCCAATAATTGTGGCCAACGTGTTTTGGAGAAAAACATTTATTTCATAATGTGACTTTCCCCCTACTTTGAATTCTTTCCCTTCAATTAAAGATTAGACTTTTGCTAATTTTATGAATTAAAGATCAAAAGGATAAACAATGCAGATTTATTTTTACAGTCACCTTTGATCATATTTACCAAGGGTGCCAATAATTCTGATCACCACTGTATATAACCCGGTTCCAGGAGATGGGAATGAAATGCGTCACACTATGGGAACATCTTCAGATTGTGCCATTGTCTGAATCACTTGTACACATGTGCCAATACCATTGGTCATGGACAAAGTCAGGTGATGCTACGTAGTACTTGACTTTATCTATAAAATAGCCCCTTGAACATGGCGTCACCAGATTAATTTGTCTGAAGAAGCCACACAGGCGTACTTAAAGTATGGCAATGCAACACAGCATCTCATTCCCATCTCAGGGAACAGGGTTACATATGTAACCCTGAGACGTTTCCTTATGAGAGAACTTTGCTGCGTCATTGCTTTGAAACTATGTGAAGATTAATACCCACTATGCCATACTGAAAGAATTTTTTTTTTTTCACAGGTAGTGAAAAGTATATAAAAGCACAAAACTGCAGTTACAGGAATGAATCAACCCAAAAGAACTTGCGATCCTGGGGTTGAATTCACATCCACACTGTAAAACTCTGACTCTGACTAATTAAAACCTAATGAATGTGTGCGGAGAGGACTAGCCTGCCGCAGCACAAACATCCTGCAAAGGCACACCTCTTGTCAATGCCTTTGAGCAAGCCACACTCAGAGCAGTATGGACTCTGACGGCTAGAGGTGAAACGATACCACGTGACTTGAAGGTGAAAGAAACCGCATCCAAAACCCAATGTGATATAGACTGTTTGGTAGCGGTGGAACCTCGGTTAACTGCAACCTACCTGGAGTCTCCAGAAGTGCAAGGTAGTCTCTGAGATCCTGACACCTTGCACTTCTGTGGCCTATTGCATGAAGCTAGTTGAACAAACTCTGAGTTTCAGAGTAGGTTAAGAGTTGACAAATCCAGATAAATCCAAGCTGGTTTAGATCAGGATCAGCTGTTGCACAACGCTCGGTATAAACTTTCTCTGTCAACACAGAGTTTGCGATTAACTCTTAAGCACGTGCACCTGAAAGTGTGACACGTGCGGCAAACAGCCAATCACACGGAACATGGAGACTGTCCGTTTGATTCACTTCTCGCGAGAGAGCCGTGCAATTCACGTCTCTTCTGAAGATTAAGAGATCGTTATGAAAAATATCAAGAAATTAAAAACATTTACAAGGCAGGAATAAACACGGCTGCTGCAGTGAAAGTTTGAGAAGGCAACTAAAAGAAAATATCTGACTATATCAATGCATGTGAATCAAACAAATATGCCTAATAATTTATAATATAATAATTTATATTAGTTTCACAAAGAGCTCAAATGAATACACATAAGCTTAATTTGTTTAAAAACTTTATATATCGATGCATGTATTATATTTATATAAATTTAAAAGCAAAGTTTAATATTAATTGTCAATTAATATAATAATTACATGAATATACTATTATATGAATTATACATAATTAATTCATATAATATAAATATAATAAATACAATTCTCNAATACAATTCTCCTCACGATAAAAATTTGTCTCCTCACGATAATAACGATAAGTCTAGTTGATGACGTAGTTTCGTGCGCGACCGATTCACTGTTCACGTGCGGAGTGAAAACAAGCATGGCGAAAGGCGGACGTGAGGTTGAGGAGGAGCTTGTTGTTAAGCGAGGAGCTACCTCCAAAATTTGGAACTGGTTTGGTTATAGAAAATCAGATGCGGAGCAAACTACCGTAATCACTATAAACAAATGTTCAACGCAAGAGCCGTATGCTCTATGAGCAGTCATTTATGCCGTCATCACCTGGGTGTTGATAGCGCGTGAGTGCAGGTGAGACCTGAACATCTCACGTTGCTATCTGTTTAAACTAAACTCATTTAAACTTTGCCAATTTAAACATTTAACCGTAAGACGCAAAAGAGAACTTGCGCACGCTGTGAGGAGATTTGTGTGTAATAGGGGTGTGACGGTTCAGATTACTCACGGTTCGGTTTGTATCACGGTTTTAGGGTCACGGTTTCGGTACAGTTTGGTATGTGCTATGTTTTGGTAAAAAATTACTACTGTCAAATTAAAATAAAGAAAATAAGAACAAATAATTTCACGGCACAAACAAATACAGTAAAGCAAAGATAAAAATAAATAAAGCTTTTCAGGTTTTTCATGTATCCAGTTTTCAGGTACAGAATTGAATAAAGAAGCTAATAAAATGTAAAACAAAATTGCATGTAATCTTCACTGTATAAATTAAATAAAGATCAATCATTATTAATTATTAAGTTACAATTCAGTCATGAGCAATGAGTGATTTCCTTATCTTTTGTTGTTTGATTACCATTAAAAACACATTCAGACAGCAGGAATGCAAGGGCTGCTGTCTCTTTAAGACATAATACACGGATCAGTACACTGATACTGAACACATGCGTTCTTTCTCGAGTGTTTAAGTTCACTTAAGACATAACCGACTATGCTTGCTAGGATACTCGCCAAGACGGGCATGTTGACATAATTTTGAATTTGTCCGTTCAAGCACAAGACTTGAAAGAGACCTCAATATTTGCGCGCTGTACACGCGCCTCCGCGTGCGTAAGTTCTCTTTCGCGCCTTGCACTTGAATGTTTAAATTAGCAAAGCTTAAATGAGTTTAGTTTAAACACAGACAGCAGCGTGTGCTGTTCATGTCTCACATGCGCTCGCGCGCAATCAACACCCGGGTGATGAAGGCGTAAATGACTGGTCATAGAGCATACGGCACTGAACAAAGTTTAGGGGAAGCCAGAATGCGTATCCATCGACAGAAACATAGATTAGCCTAACTCTGTCTAATTTATTTTATAAAAACCATATTATAGATGCGTCAAATATGAGATGAACCATGGTGCAAGTGCGTGCCGAACCGAATGTGCAGAACGATACGGTTCGATTTTTTACCGAGAACCGTTTTATCCCTAGTGTGTACTCATCCGAAGCGCGTACACGGAGAGCTGCGTCACAGCTGTATTTTGTAAACTATCTGAAGACATAGTTGGGATCATTACTTTTTGATACAGTGTTTGCACTATTTTTACAATTTGTTCTATGGGACAAGAGAGTTGAAAAGTTAACTACCTAATTGGTGGTAGCATGTTCCACATACGTATTATATTTACATTCTAAGAGTGTGTTATTGACTGTTTCACACTGATCTTCTTTACTTTATCAGGTTATCAGACATGGTTGGTGATTGTTACTTTTGCTGTTTGCACTATTTTTGCCACTGTTTGCACCATGAGAGTATAAATAAATACAGAATCTGTGTTAACATTTTAAACTTGTAATTGATTTTAATTATTATTGTGTAATTGTTGTTGTGTGATGTTTTTCAGCACAGTCACTGGAACACAACTTAAAGGTACAATATGTCATAATTTTGTCTGCTAGAGCAATGGTTCTCAAACCTGTCCTGGGGACCCCCCACCACTGCACATTTTGCATGTCACCCTCATCTAACACACCTGATTCAAGTCATCAGCTAATTAGTAGAGACTGCAAGAGTTGAATTGGGTGTGTTAGATGAGGGAGACATGCAAAATGTGCAGTGGTGGGGGGTCCCCAGGACAGGTTTGAGAACCACTGC
>RJVU01039986.1:1044745-1074181 GCA_003731715.1 Anabarilius grahami | reverse complement strand
AGCCTTGGTTAAAATTGCAATTTTCTCACGATTTACAAATAGTTGGAAACATTTGGGATATTGTAAGTACTCAAGTGAACAAAATATATAACACTGGCCTAGTGGTTTTTGGATATTTTACTGCAAAAATATTACATATTGCACCTTTAAACATAACAAAATGCTATTTTACAGAAAAAAAAAAAAGTATAATAATAATAATATATATAAATAAATATATATATATATATTATCGTCATTGGTATCGTTATCGCAATAAATACCTGAAATTATCGTGATACATTTTTTAGGCCATATCGCCCATCCCTACTTTTCAGTTTGAATTAAATCACTTTTTTGGCTCATTTTATCTGTAAAAGAAAACCTGCCTAATAATTATGCACATCTGAATATATGGCATTTTCCACTTCCAGCCTTCATGAGCAATTATATATCACTTATAAATGATTGAATACAAAATTAATAGTAGTTATTAAGATTGATGTGGTTTGGAATTGGTAAAATGTGCTTGGAAAAAAAAAATATGATCAGAAAATCAATTTGT
Organism: Anabarilius grahami; assembly: GCA_003731715.1. Lineage (NCBI taxonomy): Eukaryota > Metazoa > Chordata > Actinopteri > Cypriniformes > Xenocyprididae > Anabarilius > Anabarilius grahami. Next base: position 1,073,637 of record RJVU01039986.1, on the reverse strand, counting down.
CTAATAATTCTGAACATGGTGTAGTTTAGCAGCTAATAAGATTTAGAATACAAAGACTGCCTGCTAGCTGCACCCGATTTGAAACCTAAGGCTCATCCACCTTCAGCTCCACCTGAGAACCCCATGATTTAAGTGTACACGTAATTCAGATGCCGGCACACACTGAAGACATTCCCATAGAGTAAACGCAATGATGCAGAATCGAAGTTCCCTTGAAGGGGAACTGCACTTAATATTTTTACACTCTTGCCTTGGTCCAAACAAACAATTGAAGGTCCTGGTGGGGTTTTATGTTGGTGGATAATTGTCTTTTTTTGCCTTTTTAAACTCTCTCAGTCAAAATATATGTACATATATTGAAACACTATTATGATATGCTATCACTGGATAGCATTTCACATATAAAAAAGGTTATGTTAGTGATGGATATCTATTGATATCTATCTATATCTATCTATTGATATCCTATTGTTATTATTTATTATTATTATTGATATCCTATTGAAGTTAAGCATGATCCTTCAACAGGAGCCATTGTTTACAGAGCCATGTGTGTCACTGCATTATTATGCTAAACCTCCAGCTACTAACATTTTGATAGGATTTGAGTTTAGAGATACTTACTGGGAGCCCTGGAATTCCCCGAGGACCATCTTTGCCTGTGTCTCCAGGGGGTCCCCTAGGGCCTGGGGGGCCTGGAGGCCCAGGAGGTCCTGGGGGCCCTGCTTGACCCTGGTCACCCTGTGGAAGTAATAATGTATATACGTCAAACTTTATTATAAGTCAATGAATAAAATGTATATTAAAGTTGTTTGTATACAGTGAGAGGGAGAAATGGATTGAAAGGTCAATGATAAGCTATCAAAGAGAACCTGGAGGAACTTCTATTATCTCACAGTAGGGGTGGGCAATTTGACCAAAATCTTATTTCATGGTATGAAAAATTTTCTTTCACGACACTGATATATCTATTTTTATTTTATTTTTCTTATTAAAGGTGCCCTAGAATTGACATTTTACAAGATGTAATATAAGTCTAAAGTGTCCCCAGAATGTGTCTGTGAAGTTTCAGCTCAAAATACCCCATAGATTTTTTATTTTGGGGTGGCATTAAAAATGCTCTGATTTGGGGTGTGTACGCCTTTAAATGCTTGTGCTCCCCGCCCCCAAGCACGCAACTCCAATAAACATTGCATAAACAATACTGAAGTTCACAATATAATTCTCAAAATGGATCTTTACAAACTGTTCGTGATGCAGCATATCAGATCACGTAAGTATGGCATGTATTTTGTGGATGTTTGCTAACATTTGTTTCTGAATGAGTTTGAAAGTGCTGCACGACGGCTAACGTGGCTAAAGCTACACACAGTTGGAGAGACTTGATAAGAATGCAGATGCGTTTATGGATTGTACAGACTACAAGCATTTTCAGGTTAAAAATGAAAATAACGAAATGGCTCTGGTCTCCGTGAATACAGTAAGAAACATGATGGTTAAAGTTACCACATTTAACAGTACATTAGCAACATGCTAACGAAACAACATGCTTAGAAAGACAATTTACAAATATCACTAAATATATCATGATATCATGGATCATGAACAGTTATTATGCATCCATCTGCCATTTTCGCTATTGTCATTGCTTGCATGCTTCACAATACCTGCAGAACGTCTGTGGCCTGTTGCACAAAGCCAGTTTCAGTTTCTACCCAGGTAAGTTCAAGATTAGTTTGAGCAAACTCTGTTTTTTGGGGCTTATGAAGGTGGATTGGTTTTTAGCGGGTTTCATTGCTATGGTAACTTACGCTACATGGCTAACCTGCTCCGGAGCAGGTTTTATTCTGAGTTAGAGATCACAAACCAAAACTCGACCAATCAGCTGCAAGTAAAGTGACATATATCTGATGCAATAAAGCCACTCCCCCTGCATCTCTCGCTCCAAATTAAATCAGTTTATAGTGAAAACATTTTAGAGACAAAATTGTTTAACATTTGCTGTTAATTATTCATTATATTTATATTAAATAAATTAAAACTGAATAATTAATGACATTCATATAATTAGGCCTATTATATTAATTGACAATATTAAACTTTGCTTTTAAATTAAAATAAATATAATACATGCATAATATATAAAGCTTTTAAGGGGAGACACTACAGGCAAAAACACAGTTTTTTCAGGCACCTGTCAATTTTGAGATTTTGCACTTTTTAGCTTTTCATAAAGTGTTTTTTCAGACTGGTGGAAAGAAAATATCCAAAATACACTTTAAAGTGTATGTTTTATAGCACATCTATTTGTAATTGAATTTGATTTCAATTATAGTAAATATCTTTAAAGGCCGTTTCTCAAAATGAGTTTTTTCTCCTGCTCTGAGTCAGAAATCTCCACTTCAGTAGAATGTACATACACCAATCTATATTCCTATCTATATTCTGAAGGTTTTTACAGAGGGATTTGTTGATATTAAATTTGCCGGATTTTATATAACATTTTATTCCTAAAAAAATGGTGAACATTTTTTTTTTTCTGGCTGTTGATAGCATTTTCTGATTTATGGAGTGATAAAAAGAGATATCCAAAATTCCCTCTGTAAAAACCTTTTAATTTAATATGTCCAAAAAATGTAATGAGAATTTTGAACCTGACTTCATCCAATATTCCGATTTTTGTTCTAGAAATGTATGCAAATACATAGCGCATATTTAATTAGATAACGCCTCATTTGCATATTTAAACATAACATTTTTGAAAACTTGTAATACAAAAAATGTTTGCAATTTTTTATGTAATCAACCAGCTGGGGAAGTATGGTGATATCTATTAGTTAATTTTTTTACCCTATTCACCTGGGGTGTCTCGCCTTAAACAGATTAAGCTTACATGTATTCTTTTGAGCTCTTTGTGAAACTATATTAATTATTTGGTCTATTTGTTTGATTCACATGCATTGATATAGTCAGATATTTCTTTCAGCTGCCTTCTCAAACTTTCACTGCAGCAGTGTTTATTCCTGCCTTGTAAATGCATTTAATTTCATATTCTTATAACAATCTCTTAATCTTCGGAAGCAACATGAATTGCATGGCTCTCTTGCGAGAAGTGAATCAAACTGACATTCTCCTTGTTCCGTGTGATTGGCTGTTTGCCGCACATGTCACACTTTCAGGTGCACGCGCTTTGCAAACTGTGGATTAAAATGAGGAGTTTTAGTTGACAGAGAAAGTTTATACCGAGCGTTGTGCAACAGTTGGTCCTGAACTAAACTAGGTTGGATTTATCTGGATTTGTCAACTCCAAACCTACTCTAAAACTCAGAGTTTGTTCAACTAGCTTCATGCAACTGGCCACTGATAATTCAGCTGTGCAGCTCCAGACGTTAATACTGCCTTGCCGTGAACATGGGCTGGCATATGCAAAAGTTGGGGGCGTACATATTAATGATCCAGACTGTTGCGTCACAGTCGGTGTTATGTTGAGATTCGCCTTTTTTTTCGTGGTGTTTTTTCACGCAAGAGATTTACATATGAAGGAGGAAACATTGGTGTTTGAGGCTCATGGTATGTCATTTAATAAGAACTCTTATTATTCAATTATGCCAAGGTAATTTTAATTTTCAATTCTAGGGCACCTTTAAAATTACAAATTACAAACAGTAGGACAAATACGTAAAATAAACTATGTTTTTCAGGAACAGTAGGTTTATTTAACATGTAGTAAGAAATCCGTCTGTGATTACATGAAGAAACAGATGAAACTGAAGTGAGGATGCTTTCAAAAATACTGTCATAAATTGATTTTATTTAACAGTTACTTCTATTAACCAAATCAAATCAATATTTGGTGTGACCACCATTTGTGTTTAAAACAGCTTTTGTCCAGGTACACTTGCGCATCGTTTTTCAGGTAGCTTTGCAGGTCGGTTTCTTCAAGAACCGGCCACAGTTCTTCTGGATTTAGTTTGTCTCAGTTTCATCTGTTTCTTCATGTAATCACAGACAGATTTGATTATGGTGAGATCTGGCTGTGGTCCGACGCCTTGTGCATATAAAAATCTCACTGGATTATTACAATTAATAGCAAAATGAATGTTTAGAAATGTGAACTGATTTCCTACTGACACACAACAGCAAAAGAAATAAATAACTGGCTTAAAACCCTTTTTGGGGGGTGAAAATACTGACGTGCCTAAGACTTTTGCACAGTAATGTATATACACTGCTCAAAAAAATTAAAGGAACACTTTTTGTATCAGAGAATAGCATCAAATCAGTTAAACTCCTGGGATACTGATCTGGGGCCGTATTCACAAAACATTTTATCTTACCACTAAGAGTTCTCCTAAATAGCAAAGTTCTTGGCTAAGAGTTTTCTCTTAAAACCTATTCACAAAGCTGTTGAGACAAACTTTTACTAAGGAATAGACGGAAGTCTTAAGCTAAGAGTAAGGGCGGGGTTGACCTCGTTGCTATGGAGTTTACACACAGTGATTGGCTGATGGAGGAGGAGTCAGCGATTTAATCATAAACAAAAATGTAGAATGAGGTGTCATGTTTCCAAATTAAAATAAAGGTTTTAAAATACAAATGTTGCCATAGTCAAAATAAAATGTTGCCATAAAGGTTTTAAAATGTAGGCTACGTGTCACTAATTAAACTAGTACATGCAGTTAATTGTCCACCTCTTGGATGTTTTTATCTCAAGGGAATGCAGAATTCAAGCGACAAATTATGTTTTATAAACAAAGTTTGGGAGAAACACATTCAAACATTCTTTCTAACCAGCTCGAGAGGAGGTATACAGTCAGGTCCATAAATATTGGTACATCGACACAATTCTAATCTTTTTGGCTCTATACACCACCACAATGGATTTGAAATGAAACGAACAAGATGTGCTTTAACTGCAGACTTTTAGCTTTCATTTGAGGCACATATACAAACTATTGTATTTCCTACACCGTTCACCTGATTTGGATGTAAATACTCTCAAATTAAAGCTGAAAGTCTGCAGTTAAAGCACATCTTATTCGTTTTTTATTTCAAATCCATTGTGGTGGTGTATAGAGCCAAAAAGATTAGAATTGTGTCAATGTCCCTCCGCCAACCTGCTCCTCACTCTCGGCTGGGGATATGAGGAGAACTCTGGGTTTGGGCTAAATTCCTTGGACAGCACGCCAAATACGCTTATTATATATTTTTTTTACTCTATTCAATCATTTGTAAGTGTGAACTCACGAAAACCATTGCCACAGGTAATCAGACAATATTTATTTATTTGTTCAAGTTTTTTTTTTTTTGGCGTCTCATCGTAGATTCAAATCTATAAATCAAAATGTATTGCATTTATGAAGAAAAGCTTCAGCACCCAAGGCTCTATCGCTATTGCCTCAATGGTGTTCAGTGTCTTTTGGTGGATTAAGACCGTTTGTGATTTGGTCTTAGTGACTTAGTGACTCTTGACTACTCCTAACGTTTTGCAGATTTAGGAGCTAGTTTTAGTGCTAAAATGCTTTGTGAAATACTCTTAAAGCAAAAATTTAGGACTCCTAAAATTAGGACTGACACGCCCATTATTTTTAAGAGTTTCTGCTAAATCGGCAAGTGAGGAGCTACTTTTTGCCTTAAGATGTTTTGTGAATACGGCCCCTGGTCAGTTAAGTAGCAGAGGGGGTTGTTAATCAGTTTCAGCTGCTTTGGTGTTAATGTAATTAACAACAGGTGCACTAGATGGGCAACAACGACCCCCAAAACAGGAATTGTTTTACAGGTGGAGGCCACTTACATTTTTTTTCCCTACTCCTCATTTCTGACCGTTTTTCACTAGTTTTGCATTTGGCTAGGGTCAGTGTCACTACTGGTAGCATGAGGCGATACCTGGACCCTACAGAGGTTGCACAGGCAGTCCAACTCCTCCAGGATGGCACATCAATACGTGCCATTGCCAGAAGGTTTTCTGTGTCTCCCAGCACAGTCTCAAGAGCATGGAGGAGATTCCAGGAGACAGGCAATTACTCTAGAACAGCTGGACAGGGCTGTTAAAGGTCCTTAACCCATCAGTAGGACCGGTATCTGCTCCTTTGTGCAAGGAGGAACAGGATGAGCACTGCCAGAGCCCTACAAAATGACCTCCAGCAGGGGTCTGGTCTGGGGAGGCATATCCATGGAGGGACGCACAGACCTCTACAGGCTAGACAATGGCACCCTGACTGCCATTAGGTATCGGGACGAAATCCTTGGACCCATTGTCAGACCCTACACTGGTGCAGTGGGTCCTGGGTTCCTCCTGGTGCATGATATTGCCCAACCTCATGTGGGGAGAGCATGCAGGCAGTTCCTGGAGGATGAAGGAATTGATACCGTTGAATGGCCCCCATGCTCACGTGACCTAAATCCAATGAAATTTTAGCAAAATAGACTAGCCTGCTGCATCATTTTTTTACATTGATTTTCGGGGTGTCTTTGAATTCAGTCCTCTGTAGGTTGATAATTTTCATTTCTATCAAATGATGTGGCATCCTTTCGTTCCTAACACATTACTTTCCTGTAGCTCAGTGGTTAGAGCATGGCACTAGCAATGCCAAGGTCATGGGTTCGATCCCAGGGATTGCACATACTCCGATACAAATGTATAGTATAATGCAATGTAAGTCGCTTTGGATAAAAGCGTCTGCCAAATGCATAAATGTAAATGTAAATGTACCCAGTTCATATCAGTATAGATATCCAGCATGGTATTTTTCCCCATTCAGATCTGATGTGTTTTCAAAGTGTTCCTTTAATTTTTTTGAGCAGTATATAATTCTCTTAAATAATGAATGATTTTGTCACAATATCTTCATTTAGACTTTTTTTCACTAGCAAACACTAATGTAATTAATTTTAATAGTTTGTCACTAGTAGGCTTGGGTATCGAGTATCGAGTATCGATTGGAACCGGGACTAGCTTTGCGATTTTCCCGGAATCGTTCAAAAGTTTAAATTTCGATTCCTAGTTTCGATTCCTAGTTTCGATTCACAGTCCGCCGACTGGAAGAAGAAACCGCTGAACACCAACGAAGAAGCGTCCATCGGAAGTGTTGGCATAACCGAGCGAGTCGAACATGGATAGCGTGCGTCGGCGGTCCAAAGTGTGGCTTCACTTTTTTTAAACAGAACGAAATCTCGCCAAAATGCAACATTTGCGGCAAGATTGTTTCGTGCATAGGAGGGTGCACGTCGAACATGATAAAGCACCTCCGAGTTCATGACTTCGGTAAAGTTGGTTTTATATTCGCACATTCGGGCATCCGTATTCAATAGCTTTGTTAATCACACTACATTGGACATTCAGTGGACATTCACAAGTAAATATGCCATTAAAACAATACTTGCCTATTTTGATCGACTGTGAAAAATGTTGTAAGTTGACAATCGTTGGTTGTCAATATCATGTCGCTGCTTAAAATTCGCAAACATTAATTTATTGCACATTTATTGGAAAGTCTGAATTTATCAGAAGTCCGAATGTGCGAATATAAAACCAACTTTACCGAAGTGAGTTCATGGAGTAGAAATAAATGTGTGCACAGCAGGAGATACTATCTGTCCAGAACGCTCACGCATCCTGCCTGAGAAGGCAGATATGATCATTTTCCTAAACAAGAACTGTTTCTGATTTTATACTGTACCTGCTGCTAATCTGGACTGGGTTTTACAAGTTGTTTCTTATTGTTTATTTGCTATTCTGCACCAGGTTAGCCCATCAGTGGGAGCACGGTAACATGTTCAAGTACCTGCAGCATCATACACTCATGTGTAAATGTGTTTTCATGGTTTTCAAAAATAAAGCTCTCTTGAGGAAAGTGTACCCCTGTGAAAATATATTCATAATTTATAATATTTATATTCAAGTTCATAGATTTGATATTTAAATTGTAGTTGAAAACAGCCCTGTGAGAAATTCATAGTAAAGTTCATAAAAAGTAAAAATTTCATAGAATTAAAATTGATGGAGAAGGTCAGACTATTTCCTTCAGAAAGACCGTTGGTTAGCTAGCTCATTTAAAATATCCTAAACTTTTTTTGACCCTGCCTCTTAAAAGAATCGGAATCGAGAATCGGAATCGTTCAAATTCAAACGATACCCAACCCTAGTCACTAGTCCAGCTGAGGACTGAGATAAAAGCAGAAGAATGTAGAGCAAATGTGACCGGTGCTGGCGAAATGAGTCGCAATGAGCAAATTTTCAAAAATTAGTTATTGTTATTCTCATATTCTCTATTAAAAAAACATTCAAATGATGTATGATTTGTTGGAATCCTACAAAAAAATAAAAAATAAAATGAATGAGCTACACCTGTTTGAAGTCGATAGTGTCAGCAAAGTCAATTTTGAGAAAAATCGAGTTAAAGTTTTCTGAAGGTTCCAAAATAAAATGACCATAATCATAAGCAACCATACCTTAAAATCCCATATCTACAGGAAAAATATATATATTAAACTTTTTTTTCCATGATTACACAATTGTTTGATTAACATTAATGAAACAGACAGCCTATATTAAGACCTACTGTACCAAACGTATCTAATATAATATTACACATCAGAGGTTTTTCCCCCACAGTTAACCAAACGTTAACAGATAATGTTTGCGTGAATACTCACCAAGACAATTTTTTTTTAAATACTGTAATTCTGTGTGTATCAGGATCACGCGCTTTGGATCTGTCAGTCAACGTGGGTAAGATCGTTTTGTTTACATTAGCATGATTATCATTGATTCATACTCATGCCATTGAGAATTCGCTATGAATATTCACGAAGTTGGAATGCTACGCTTTACAATGATACCAAACTTATGCTGACGGAAGCACCAGTAGTCGAGAAGCGAGCAGAGAGAACGTCTCGGATTACAACTGTAACCCTGGTTCCCTGAGAACAGGGAATGAGACACTGCATCCTGAGACACTTTGGGGAATGCCTCCACATGACTGGTATCTGAAGCAACTGTAAAATCACGGAAATCCTATTTGCCAGTGACATCCTATGACGTCATACCAGTGCAACCAGAAAGTAGGGTAAACGTACCTATTAAGCTCACCAAAATCTATATTGAGACATTTTTAGTGCACAGGATATTGATTTCAGTACAAGAAGTTATGTTAAAATAAAATTTTAATCTCTCACACAATAATATTTAATTTTATTTTAAACGACAAAAGCATTTTAATTAAGAAGTACATCATTAAATGCAAAAACCCTGGCTGTGCTTAAAGGGTTAGTTCACCCAAAAATGAAAATTCTGTCATTTATTACTTACCCTCATACCGTTCCACACCCGTAAGACATTCGTTCATCTTCGGAAAACAAATTAAGATATTTAAGTTGAAATCCGATGGCTCCGTGAGGCCTTCATAGGGAGCAATGACACTTCCTCTCTCAAGATCCATAAATGTACTAAAAACACATCTAAATCAGTTCATGTGAGTACAGTGGTTCAATATTAATATTATAAAGCGACGAGAATATTTTAGGAGCGCCAAAAAAACAAAATAACGACTTATTTAGTGATGGCCGATTTCAAAACAATGCTTCATGAAGCATCGGAGCACAAATGAATCAGTGTATCGAATCTGCTGTTCGGAGCGCCAAAGTCAAGTGATTTCAGCCGTTGGCAGTTTGACACGCGATCTGAATCATAATTCGATACACCGATTCATTTGTGCTCCGATGCTTCCTGAAGCATTGTTTTGAAATCACCTAGGATAGCTTGATGGTGAGTAAATCATGGGGTAATTTTTATTTTTGGGTGAACCAACCCTTTAAGGCTGTGAAAATAAGTTATTAATCATTTTATAAAGATTAACTTAAAGTGACAACCATCAGTTAATATTTAAAGTCTGTTTATGAAGTATAGATGTTTAATGTGGATGAGCTTAAAGGGAGCACATTGAGATTAAATTGGAGCAGCAACAATTTTTTATTAATATATATTACATTAAATTTAAAGGACAATATTTTGCGAAATAAATAATCTAGGTCATGTATTAAGTTTATACATATTTTAATATGAACTATTATTGACAATATCTATGAAATTATACTTTTTCTTATTGATGTAACACTGAAGCAGTGTGATTTTCATAGTAGTGCACCCTTTAAGCTCACCTTACAATAATATAATTGCTGCGGTTTAAAACCACAGACTATCAATAAACTGTAAATTTATAATATTATGGATTTAAAAGTACAAGCCAGTAATGCCTGTAAAGTAATATATTAGTGTAGCAAACAATCTTATACAGCTGGTAAGCTAATTATGTTCTGTAGCATATGTGCTATGTTGCTAAAACTATCTTTTGGATCGAACTGTAATAATTTTCCACATGCATTAATCTCTTAATTTTGCAGTAAGTAGTAATAACTTACTGCAAAATTAGCTTTCACGTTCGCTGAGGGAGAGGACAGAGAAGATCCCGATGTATTACTACAAAAGTTTGCTGAACTTTGCTTGCCCACAAAGAATATAATAATGGACAGACACGTCTTCAACACCACTAATCAAAAGCCTGGTGAGTCAATTCAGTCGTATGTTTCCACACTCAAAATACTTGCAAAAAAATGCGACTTTGAAATTTTAAATGACGAGCTCATTCGCGACCGCATCGTTTGTGGGATTGAAAGTGATAATGTGCGGAAACAACTGCTCCGTGAGAAAAAGCTCACGCTGGACTCAGCGGTCAATATATGTTTATTACATGAGCAATCCGAAAAGAGCACAAAAGAACTGAAACACGAGGCTGAAGTATGTACTATACAAGCTCGCTGCGTCAATTGCAACAGATACCACGCCCCTGATAAACTTAAGTGCTTTGCTTTCAACAAACAGTGCAATAGCTGTGGAAAATGGAACCACTTTGCAAAGTGCTGCAGATCGGCTCCATCACCCAAAACAGCACAACAGTCCCAAAGTCGTGATTACCTAAATTGTTACTACAGCACAATTTAGAAGCTCAAAATCAAATCGAGTTAATGAATTGGACACAACCCTATGCCCCTGAGGACACTTTCTATTGTGAGACAGTGGATGATGTTTTTCAAAGAGGTGAAATATTCACAACACTACACCTGAAGCATGGAGCTGGTCAGTTAAAACTGAAAGTGGACACAGGTGCCAAATGCAACGTTATATCTGCCCAACAGCTACACTGTAAAACTTTACTGTAAATTTACAGGTAATTTCTAACAGTATTATACTGTATTTTCATAAAACAGTAACATGCTGTATATTTTACAGAATGTCTGTAAATATTTGCTGCGTCCCAATTCGCATACTATCCGTCCTAAATAGTATTCGAAAAAAGAATTAGTATGTCCCAAATCGTAGTATGTTGAAATGAGTATTCCAAAGATACCCGGATGGTCTACTTTTTCTGGTTAGAATTCGAAGTGCAGATCCGTGCACACTTCTAACGGCTAATATTGCCCATAACACATTGCGCTGTGGAGGAGGATTCGATTAGAACTACAAATACGAGTAAAAAGTGTTAAAAAACTACAAACATGACGGATATGCGAGACCGACGGTTAAGCAGAGCGGTTAAGATAAAGGGGCTTGAATGATTCATAATCAGTATAACCTGACGAAAAGATATTTATTAAATGTTATCCACATTATATTTAATCTGCAACAGCATTGTGAACTTTTATAACGATGCGTTTGGTCATTAACTTTTAAATGCATCATTATGCAAAGATGAGGAGAGTTCTCTGCATTACTGGCAGATCAACGTGCGACTACATTTCTCTCCGAAACGGTAGGAAATTAAATTTAATTGAATGTGGAGGATTTTAACTGTGACAAGATGATTGACTGGGCAGTTTAAACAGTTACAGGTTGCGTAACTAAGCGACAGAACGTCCATTAAAGACGCAATTATGACGAGGTAGTATGTCCCAAAGCTTGCATACTCTTCTGCTACACACTCAAAAGTATGTACTTTTTCTTTACAAAAACAGTACATACTTTTAGGACGTAGTATAAGTAGGCGAATTGGGACGCAGCAATACAGTAGTTTTCTGTTTTCAGCCCGTTTCACTCGTAATACAGTATAATACTGTAGAAGCATTGCATTATGGGATTGATTTTTTTTTTTTCGCGCTCATTTCAAATTTCTAGGGCAGGCATACATTTTAGTTTCTCTCCCAACACTTTTAGTGTTTCACGTCAACTCTTCAGGGTTTAATGTTATCATTAAACGATATTTGAGTGAATATAGTGTGCAGTTTTAAGCTTTTGAAGCGTCAGTTTGCCGAGACGCGGGATGACTGGACGGCGCTGCTGAGAAGACGGAGATGTTATTTTCCGCCTGATTAATCAAAACGTTTGTGCCTGTGTCTAGAAGACGGATAAACGATTGTTCGGCTGAGAATACGGTAAGTCAGTTTTTTATGGTGCTTTTTGTTCGCGTTTCTATTTTGTCATGAATGGTTTGATCTTGAAATGTTCAACTTCTCATGAGCAAACAGTTAACGTTACTCTGTTCTCAGCGCTTCACGCAGTAACACTGATGTTTCGTGTTATAGACAACTTTAGCATATGTTATTCTTACAACCTGATATTTAAACTGATTTGTTTATTTTGTTTTTTTTCCTCTCGTTTCAGACTCAATCATCTGATGTAGCTCCATTGTTTACGTAAGTGTTGTGCTTATTTTCAAGTGTGTCAGGTTTATGACAAAGAATTCAGTGAATAAACGATTTTATTTTGTCAATTATTTTAAGCAATATTTTAAGATGCATCTTTTCTGAAGTGTAACAGGACACATTACTGAGATCATATGATTAGCTGTGAGTCCTTCTGTTCACAAAAATGCTATGGTGAATGAATCCACAATATTCACTTCTCTCTCTGCTTTTCTGCTTTTAGGCTCTTTGACATATCCCCTAAACATGGCTCAAGAACCAGGAAGGGGGGAAAATGACCCTCTGTGAAATATGGTTATGTTAACGTAAGTATTGCACCTAATTTCACTTGTGATGTAATCAGGTTTATGGCAAATAATGGACTACTTGCACTGAGGCTTGTAACACACGTTTTGAAATAATACAACTTGCCTATTTCTGCTTAGTGATCGATGCTGCAGTGTGTGTGAGACCTGATGAATAAGTTCAGGACAAACCTTCATTTATTTTTATTAAATATTTTAATCCCTATTTTTCATTGACAATCATTTCACTGTGTGTAATTCTTAGTATTCAAATTCTTAATATTCAAAGTATATTTGTCAGTCCGCTGCCAGTGCGTTACTGTTTAAAGGGTTAGTTCACCAAAAAATGAAATTTCTGTCATTAATTACTCACCCTCATGTCGTTCCACACTAGTAAGACCTTCGCTCATCTTCAGAACACAAATTAAGTTTCTGTCACGTCACAGAGACACATGGATTACTTTAACAATGTGTTTCCTACCATTTTTCACCTTGAATGTGTAAGTTGTGCTGCTGCCTATGGAGGAACAGAAAGCTCTCAGATTTCATCAAAGAATATCTCCATTTGTGTTCCAAAGATGAACAAAGGTCTTACGGGTGTGGAACGACACGAGGGCAAGTAATTAACAACATAAATTTAATTTTTGGGTAAACTAACCCTTAAAGATTAATTTAAACACTTAAAATTGCTAAATGTCTCGAGGCAGGTACCACTTATTTATTTGACTATTTTAAAAGACTGGGATAAGAGCACCAACACACACAAGCTAAATTCAACAGGTATAAAATATGAGAAAAACAGTTAATGAGAAGACGAGCACTGGACTGCAGCAGGTTAGTGCTGTATGGAGGGAAGCTGAATGCTTTTACCAGAAACTCCCGAGATGTAGTACGACGTACAACGCGGAATCAGTTGTGCATATAGTCCATTCAATGAATAAACAATTTCATTGAATACAATTATAAGCATTATTTTTTAGTTGCATCTTTTCTGAAGTGTTAATTGGCATTTTAACTTACTGCAATCAAATGCTTATAGGCTGTTAGTCCTTGTGTTCACAAAAATGCTATGGTGCATATATTCACAATATTCATTACTGTTTTCTCTCTCTCCTTTTTTTTCTCTTTCTTTTCTGATTTTTAAGGTACTTTGACATCAACAATGAACACGGCTCAAGAAACAAGAAGGGAAAGTGACTTCCAAGACTGGCAACACTGTGCAAAAAAGGAGCAGTACTGAAAAACTTGTAGGCCTACTATTTGTTTTTACTCCACATTTGGAAAAATGTTAAATGTAAATAAGATTGCTGTATTGTTCATTGATAACTGCTGAGTGCATTTAAAATGTTGAACTTTCAACATTGCAATTTTCTGCTAACTTCCATAAAAAAATAATAAAAGTTTTAAAACTCAGAGTATGTTGCTTTCCATTTCCTTTGCCATAACATAACAAAAGTATATTTTTTAATTATTTAATGACAAATATAAGTTTAGTATGAAAAGCTGTATAAATGCAGTTAATAGCTGTAGATAAACAGTATAATGCTGTAAAAGTACATAATATTACAGCAGGATACTGTATTTGATAATTACAGCACTATACTGTAAATGTTGTTTACAGAAGTAGTACTGTAAAAATACAGTAAGTGGCTGGCAACCCAGCAGCCAGTATTTTACTGTAAATTTACAGCGAAAAGTTTTACAGTGTACACCTCATTGTACCCTCAGCTCACATAAACACTAATGAAAAAGTGAACCTCATTGCATACGGTGGACAAACTATCAAGACTGAAGGCACCACAGTATTAGACTGTGAGCAAGGCCAGCTCAAATTCCACGTTGTAGATCGCAGTGTGAGACCACTGCTCGGGTTGCAAGACAGCGTAGCAATGGGCCTGATACAGTTAGGACCACATGTGCATGCAGTGCAACACCAAGAACCAGAGGTACGGGAATTTAGCGACTTGTTTGACAGCACAGTGCTTGGTAAACTGCCTGTTGTTTATCACATGCGATTAGACGAGTCCATAGTGCCCACTGTATGTGCACCCAAGAAAGGCCGTCATCACCCCTGAAACCGATGCTACGGAATGGGTATCTGCAATGGTCGCTGCCAAAAAGAAAGATGGCTCTGTAAGGATATGTATAGATCCGGTATACCTCAACAAAGCACTCCTGAGGCCACATCATCCATTAAAAACTATTGAACAGGTTATTGCTGACATGCCAGGGGCCAAGGTTTTCAGCATTCTTGATGCAAAATGTGGATTTTGGCAAATCCCTTTAGATGAGACAACATCTAAGCTGACCACATTGATGACACCTTTTGGCAGGTACAGATTCTTGCGCATGCCATACGGGATCCCCACCGGCAGTGAAGTATTCCAGCGAACCATGGAACATCTCTTTGACGGACAGCCATGTCAAATTGTGGTAGATGACATCCTTGTCTGGGGGCGCACACTACAAGAACATGATGAGCGACTGAAACAGGTACTTCACAAAATCTATGCATGCAACATGAAATTAAACCCTGATAAGTGCAAATTTCGTGTCACCTCAGTGTCTTATGTAGGCCACCTCCTGACTGCTGACGGCATCAAACCTAAACCTGACCCTAACAAGACTACAGCTGTCCGCCAAATGCCAAAACCTGAGGACAAACAGGCCTTGCAACGGTTTCTTGGCATGACAAACTATTTATCAACGTTTATTCCACACTATAGTGACATCACAGGCCCACTTCGTGAACTGTTAAAGCAAGACGCGGAATGGTCATGGCTTGAGGTGCAGGATTCTGCCTTCCAAAAGTTGAAAGATGCTGTATCCAGTCCTTCAGTTCTGCAATACTTTGATGTTACTAAACCCGTTGTCCTCTCAGCTGATGCATCCCAACATGGACTAGGCACTGTGTGTCTTCAGCAGGGTGCCCCTGTTGCCTTTGCCTCACGCACCTTAACACCCACCGAATCTCGGTACGCCCAATACGAGAAAGAAATGTTCATTACACTCATTACAAAGCACTCATTACAATCCTCAAAAAGCCACTGCACACTGCCTCGGCACGTCTTCAAAGCATGATGCTCAAGCTCCAACGTTACAGTCTCAATGTGATTTACAAACGGGGCAAGGAACTCTTCGTCACTGATGCTCTATCACGTGCTCATCTCTCCTCCACTGAGCCTCCTCTCTCAGACGACTTGCTAGAGGTAATGACGCTTCAAGTCCTCTCGTCGCAACGGACAGAAGAACTCAGATCTGTAATTAAATCTGATCCTACATGCCAAAGACTTGTTGACATGATAATGCATGGCTGGCCAAGCTCTTTCAAAGAGCTATCATATGATCTCCGCCCATTCTTTGCAATGAGAGAGGAATTTGTGGTTGAGAACGGACTAATTTTTCGAGGACAGAGACTTCTGATACCATCATCGTTACAAAGTTACTATGTGACTCAGCTACATCAAGGCCATCCAGGTTTGGAAGCCACAAAACGCAGGGCAAAAGAAACAATGTACTGGCCGACAATGTATGGTGATATAGAGAGAGCACTCTCTCGTTGTGCTCCTTGCAATGCCCTCAAGCCCCATCACTCAAGAGAGCCCATGCAGCTGCACAATGTTCCTGACCTTCCTTGGATGTTCACTGGTGCTGACATATTTGAATGGCATGGCAAAATGCATCTGGTTCTAGTAGACTCATTTTCTGGTTGGTTTGAGCTTGACCATCTACCTGACATGAGAGGTGTCACAGTAATTGCGAAACTCAAGAGACACTTTGCAGTCCATGCTGTTCCCCAGACGCTCATGACAGACAATGCACGGCAGTTTGTCTGCAGCAACTTTGCTGATTTTGCACACGCGTGGGATTTCGAGCACATTCGGAGCACCCCTCATTACCCGCAGTCCAATGGCCTTGCAGAACGTGCAGTGCGATTCGCCAAACATCTGCTTGAGAAATGTTACAGAGAGCACAGTGACATACAGGCTGCCTAACTCGGTAACACTTTATAATAACGTTCAGTTATAAGTCATTTATGAATTATTAGTTAATGATTAACAAATCATTTACAAAACATGAATATACATTTATAAATGATTGATAAGTGATTTACTAATATTTTATGAATGTTCTATAAATTCAGTTATGTCATTTATAAATTATTTGTAAATTATGAACAAATCATTTACAAAACATGGCTATACGTTCATAAATGATTAATAAGTGATATGTTAACATTTGATGAATGTTTTATTAGTTCAGTTATGAGACACTTATAAGTTATTAGTTAATGATGAACGAATCATTTACAAAACATTACAATATACGTTCATAAATGATTAATAAGTGTTATGCTAACAATTTACAAATGTGTTGTAAGTTATCTCAATTAAATAAATCAAACAGATCATTAGTAGATGGTCTATAAGTTATTAGTTAAGACATTATTTATCACTTATAATAACTGAAGTATTTATGACAAAATTGTTTTAGTATCATTATCTCAATTAACAATGGTTAATCATGAACAAATGTTGAACAAACCATTAGTAAATGATCAGTATATGATTTATTGATGAAGGTAAGCTGGTCTGTGTTCAAAAGCACAAACATGCAGGTATGCTAAAGCACTATTTTTACGAAGAGTAATTTATTTGTTTTGACGTAGATAAACATTTATAAATGCCTTACAGTCAGGATTTAATATAATCCACTGGAATCACCTTTCACTCATCAGCACAGATTTGTGTTCTGTGTGGAGTGTGTGGGGTCTAGTGATGAAGTCATCCTCTGATCCAGATTTACCTTCCACTGAAGCTCACATCAGGTGCACAGAGTTAAACACTCCATGTGTGTATGAGAAGTGTGTCAGTTACACTGCAGTACACACTACAAAGTGTTCAAAACCTGTTATAGATGATGTGTAAAGGCATGAATAAATCATTTACAAAGCTTTCTGCATACCCTATTCTAAAGTGTAAACTATTCTTCACTTGTAAATGTGTTACGTATCATTTGTAGACCTTTCTTTCCTGTTACAAATTATTTGTATATGTATACAAGTCATTTATAAAGCTTTCTGCATACCCTATTCTTAAGTGTACACTATTCATCACTTATAAATGTGTTACACATCATTTGTAGACCTTTCTTTCCTGTTACAAATTATTTGTATATGTATACAAGTCATTCATAACACTTTCTGCATACCCTATTCTAAAGTGTAAACTATTCATCACTTATAAATGTGTTATATATCATTTGCAGATGTTCCAGTTACTTGATCCATCTCACTCTATCACTTTACCCAAGACTAAAATTTACATTATTTAAAAAAAAAATAAAAAATAAAAATCATCACTGCCACCGTTTAACCAGCACTTAATTATTTAATTTTTATTTTGTTTTCATGGAACAGCTCTTCACCATAACATGAAAATGCACCATAAACTGATAATAAACGTAGTCCATTATTTCGTGCATTATTTTCAAGTCTTCAGAAGTTGTATGATATGCCATTGTGTGAGGAAAAGATTCTTATAACATAATATAACCATTATACATTAATAATAGCATCAATCCGCCGTTTCATAGCTTTCAAATTAAAATTGGCGCGTCTAACAATACGACACAGGTTTGCGGCAGTGACGTCAAACCTCGCTCCTTATTGGCTGTCATATGTGATTTGCGACTACCATAGAGTGTTTGCGACATGCCGAATTTGAGTTGCTGTGTTAGATTCAGCGCGACGCTTAAAAGGATGGAAATGCAGATCAGGGGAATGTTTGCAGCGATTAAACACTTTAATTTCATTGTTACTCACAGAAAATTACGATTTGCTGTCATTTCGCTGGTAATGTAGCACACGCGTCGTTTTGTCTGTTCTGTATACTGCTTTTTGTAATGTTTTAAATAAATTATTGTGACTAACGTACATTTATCTGCCTGTTACACTACGTATATTGTCAAAATGGTTATGCTTAAGGTTATGGGGTGGAGTAGGGAGCTTAAAATTATACTTTTTATACAACAGTATATCAACTAAGATAACAGTCACTGTAAATATATCTATATTGCGTTTTTATGTTTGTGAAGTGGCTAAAAAGTGGTCATGTTTAGGTATAAGGGGTGAGTTAGGGGCTCAAAGATATCTATATAATAGTGAAATATATTTGCATAAAAATATTAATTTTTATATAAAAATATATCATTTAAATATCGGGATTCGTATAGATTTTTATATCCTGTAACTGAAAGATATACTTTGCATATGGCAAATAAATGGTAAATTTACAAATTGCAGTTTGTACATAATTTATGAAGAAGGTCTGCAAATGATATGTAACACATTTATAAGTGATGAATAGTTTACACTTTAGAATAGGGTATGCAGAAAGCATTATAAATGACTTCATACGTATATAAATCATTTGTAACAGGAAAGAAAGGTCTACAAATGATGTGTAACACATTTATAAGTGATGAATAGTTTACACTTTAGAATAGGGTATGCAGAAAGTGTTATAAATGACTTGTATACATATACAAATAATTTGTAACAGGAAAGAAAGGTCTACAAATGATACGTAACACATTTACAAGTGAAGAATAGTTTACACTTTAGAATAGGGTATGCAGAAAGCTTTGTAAATTATTTATTCATGCCTTTACACATCATCTATAACAGGTGTTGAACACTTTGTAGTGTGTACTGCAGTGTAAGTGCTGACTGAGGGTATAGACAGCTGTCTTCTCTGACACACATGGAGTGT
The DNA here is from genome assembly GCA_003731715.1 of Anabarilius grahami. Taxonomy (NCBI): domain Eukaryota; kingdom Metazoa; phylum Chordata; class Actinopteri; order Cypriniformes; family Xenocyprididae; genus Anabarilius; species Anabarilius grahami. The sequence continues at coordinate 1,053,884 of RJVU01039986.1, read as the reverse complement.
TTAACTCTGTGCACCTGATGTGAGCTTCAGTGGAAGGTAAATCCGGATCAGAGGTTGACTTCATCACTAGACCCCACACACTCCACACAGAACACAAGTCTGTGCTGATGAGTGAAAGGATTTAATATAATCCACTGGAATCACCTGACTGTAAGGCATTTATACATGTTTATCCACTTCAAAACAAATAAATTACTCTTCTTAAAAATAGTGCTTTAGCATACCTGCATGTTTGTGCTTTTGAACACAGACCAGCTTACAAATTCATTAATAAATCATATACTGATCATTTGCTAATGATCATTTACTAATAATCATTAACTAATCACTGATCATTAATAAATTATAAATAACTTATACTAACATTTTATGAATGTTTTATTAATTTGGCTATATCAATTATTAATCATATATGAATGTATATTCATGTTTTGTAAATTATTTGTTGAACATTATCTAATAATTTATAAATGACCTATAACTGAATTAATAAAACATTCATAAAATATTAACATCTCACTTATCAATCATTTATGAACATATAACCATGTTTTGTAAATGATTAGTTCATCATTAACTAATAATTTACAAGTGACTTATAACTGAACGTTATTATAAAGTGTTACCGACTTTTCTTCCGGAGCTGAAAGACAGACTGAAGCCCTCTGTATGCCGTGATGTCAAGGCTGTGTTAACCAGGAGGAGAAAGGAGAGCAAAGCATACTATGACCGCAAAGCCCACACCCTTTCACCCTTACAACAGGGACAGACAGAAAGGATGCAGACAGCTCGGGGTTTCGACAAACTGGCGGTTGTACAAGGCCCTGCTTCTCAGCCTAACAGCTATGTGGTAACATCTCAGGGCAGACAGTACACAAGAAACCGACGTCTCTTTCTCCATGTTCAAGAGCCTGCACCTACAGAATGTGGAGAGGATGATTATAGCCCCGTTTCACCAGCTTCACCTTCTACAACTCCCCAGTCATCTGCAGTGTTGCCATCACAGAGTGAAGCGTCCAGCACTGCCGCTGCTGCCCAGACTGCCCAGCCTATAGTGACTCGTTCAGGGAGAGTCAGTCGGCCCAACCCACGTTATCAGGACTATGTAACTGGTTAAAGACACCTACTCTTTTGTTCTTTTTTTTTATAAACCACAATGTTACATGTTATACATATTTCCCAGCTAGTTTTGAACATTATGTTATTATTAGTTTTGTATGCTCAGTTAGTGAGTGTTAGCTCAAGTCAAGTCACCTTTATTTATATAGCGCTTTTTACAATACAGATTGTGTCAAAGCAGCTTTACATTGATAACTGGTACATCATTTTGGCTGCACAGCAGCTCTTAAAGAATAGTGTCAATGCAGGCAGATCAGAAGCACTGTTGATTAAATGTCAAGAATACTGTTGAATATCAAATGTCAAGTCAAATGTCAAGTGTCCCCAACTAAGCAAGCCAAAGGCGAGGGAAGGGATGTAGAGTTGTTAAATGTTGCTTTAACCTTTAAGGTTGGTGCGTGAGTGGGCGGGGAGTTCGAGTGTTAGGTGCAGCGATACAGACATAGGTAGAGAGAAGTGCACGGAGTGAAGAATAAACCACACGTTCTGGTTTTGCAACTACATCCTGCGTTGTATCAGTTCTTGACAATCTACAAATGTAGTTATTTATGGTCTTAAATATTAATATTTTGTATTAATATTAATATTAATATTGAGTCAGATGATTCCTTCCAATATTATTCGGGGCACCAGCCAAGGGGTCTCACCTTGACAATAAAGAACAATCATGGAAGATTGTTGACTAAATTACAATAAATTGGAGGAAGTTCGTCATCTGACCAATCTAAAGGATTTGTGAGATATTGTTAACTAAGCCTCTTACTGTATTATCAACACAAGAAAGACACAAGTAATAAAAGGATTTTATTAACAATAGGATAGACAAGAGTAACTAACAACTACTGAATGGATAAAGTGCAAAAAGATTGATAAATGCAAGTGAATGAGTTGGATGTTACTATGGCAGTTACAAGTTAATTTTATGGAAAGATAAACTGTAGTATCTCTAGAAGAAATAAGGTAAACCTTATTTTGAATTCAACAAATAAACCGAGAGATTATTTGTTATTAACTGATATCAGCTATGCAAAATCTAATGTAAATTAGATAATCATATACTGACAATATACACTAATGCCAAGGTCTCTGGAAAGAGGTTTGGTAAGTGATATTTACATCTGCCTGGTCGTGCTGAATCCGAGGGTGACGTCTTCCATTTGTTGAGCTGGGCAGCATTGCAGTGGGAAGAAAGGAGTTGGAATCCGTTTCACAGCCTTGAACACGAAGTACTTGAACGTTTAACTCCTAAAGCACAGAGAAGGTCCATTTCCTGGAACACGCAGAAGAAGAAGCCTTGAAGGTTCTGATGTCTGTGCAGACGATCCTTATTCTCTGGAACACGCAGACTGAAGGATCTTTAGATTATGAAGTCAGTGCAAATCCGGGCAGTCCGGATCACGCAGATCTGGAGGATCTCTGATGAGAGGATTTTCAAACTCCCCAAATTCACTTCTTGCAGAACTTCCTTGTTTCTCTCTTTAGAGCTTCAGAGTCTTGAGAGAGCAACTTCATAACTCTGTGGAGTTGGACATAGCTTAGCACATTTTGGGACCCGAACCTCGAACCGGGACTGGAACAGGAACTGGAGCCTGGAACCAGAACGGAAAACTGCAGCAACCCGAAAAACTGGAACCATTCTCTGTCTCAGAGACAAGCCTTTAAATCTGTCCCAAGAAGGAGGGAGATGCAAATTGGCACCTTTCAGATCCTGTGTTTTGATTGGCCACTGGATGGCCCCCCTCTTGCATGAGGTTCATTTGAATAGCTAAAAGTTCATGTTTAGAACAATGTCCTTAAGGTTTTTCCTATGCATAATTCACTTTCCAAACCAATTTCAGAATAACCTAGGCATCCAGTTGAAAACATAAAGACCAAAAATCATTGAGTTATATTGAACTTTTACCTATGCAATAATGTATACCTTGATAGGTAAGTTTGTATATTTTGCATGTACACAAACAGCACTCATTAAGTATATAGAGTTCTGTTAATAGAAATGGAGAAGATCCATTTTGTGCACTGTGTGTCCATTTGTGTCCTTTGTGACTTCAAGCCACATGGCAAAACCTGTCTGGTGAGTGGAAGTTAGTTCACACCTCAGGTCTTAGGACTGAGAGACTGGGGTGAACAATGAGGAAATTTGTGATAGGATTAGCCTGCTCAATGATGTTAATGTCATCATTCTTCCCCTGCACAAATGGTAAAAATGATAAAAAGCACAGGACTCCAAAACTCACACCTCCAAGNGTCCATTTGTGTCCTTTGTGACTTCAAGCCACATGGCAAAACCTGTCTGGTGAGTGGAAGTTAGTTCACACCTCAGGTCTTAGGACTGAGAGACTGGGGTGAACAATGAGGAAATTTGTGATAGGATTAGCCTGCTCAATGATGTTAATGTCATCATTCTTCCCCTGCACAAATGGTAAAAATTGTCTTTGCAGGCTTATCTGCTAGCTTATTTATTTCCTGTTTGCTTCTCTTGGAGGTGTGAGTTTTGGAGTCCTGTGCTTTTTATCATGGCAGATGAGGTGATGAAGGGAGTATTGATGTAATGGGGGTGTCTGCCCTCATGTCTGCCTGCTGATCAATACACTAGAGAACATGTCATCCACTTCTTTGTCTGAAGGGACTGAACAGGCAGCCCAGACTCATGGCTATGAGATGCAGTGTCTCGTTCCCTGTTCTTAGGGTTCCCAGACGTAACCCGAGACATTCCCTTTCGAAAGGGAACTCGCACTGCATCCTGAGACACTTTGGGGAAATTAAATACCCACACTGCCATGCTGAGGGGAGTGCATTCCGAAAAATGGCTGTGACTAAGCACAATAATGGCAGTTCCAACTGAAATGCCAGAACACAGTTCTGTGGGGCAGTCGTGGCCTAATGGATAGAGAGTCGGACTTGTAACCCAAAGGTCATGGGTTCGAGTCTCAGGTCCGGCAGGGATTGTTGGTGAGGGGAGTGAATGTCCAGCGCTCTCCCCACCCTCAATACCACGACTGAGGTGAGACCCTTGAGCAAGGCACCGTACCCCCAACTGCTCCCCGGGCGCCGCAGCAATGGCTGCCCACTGCTTTGGGTGTGTGTTCACTGCTGTGTGTGTGCACTTGGATGGGTTAAATGCAGAGCACAAATTCCGAGTATGGGTCACCATACTTGGCCACATGTCACTTCACTTCACACACTAGGCTGTTAGTAACAGTATACCCTACGGCCACTGCCCGAGCTATATGCCTCAATGAAAAAGTGCTTGTCAAAGAAAAAGGACTTGTCAAAGGCTGCTTAAGGGCTTGGAACCTGCATCTTAACTGGGAAGGGGTTCCTTTAAGGGAATATGGCCAGGGGCCAAAAGGATCCCTTTTGACATTGTGTCAGCCCCCAGAGCCACCAGGGAGGCTAACCCGGTCTGACTTGTGACCTTGTCTAGCCAACAACCTGTCTGTATCCTAAACAGAGCCTCTTACCATACTTGCCTCACGAGAGGCAACCAGATGAGAGGGACTGCAGAAGAGACAGTAACCAGCTCACACCGGACAAAGAGACGGGCATCCTAGAAAGCAGGACTTAGCATAGCGCTTTCCAAACCCTTACAAATGAGGGGAGTTACTCTGCTTGACCCTGGACCTACAGAGCGCTTCTTTTTCAAAACACTATGGAGGCTGGGTACTCTACATAGGGTCCCTAATGAGAGGAGTACCTCTAGCTCTATCAAGAGCTGATCTACCAAGGGGGTTCACAAGAATCTCTTGACCTTTCAGCAAGGTATTCTATAGGACGATCCTCTTAAATGAGTGAGTACCTACAGCTCTAAAAAAGCTGATCTACCAGGGAAGACTCATGTGAGTCCTTTGACCTTCTGACCAGACTCAGGGAGTGAGGTACTCTACAGAACGACCCTCGAACATGAGGGGAGTACTACCTAGGCTCAACTGAGTAGAGTATCAACCAAGATCTGGGGCTAGAATCAGGGAGGCTCCAGTGGAGCCTGCAACGTGAACTCAATCTGTGTACTCTGGGGAGCCAGGACACTCAAACTAGCTATAAGTGCTAGGAGTGCAGTTTGACCCAGAGGATTGCCATCAAGGTGGCCCAAGGAGGGCTAACTACTTGGAAACGAGTCTAACAGAGATAGCCACCAGGGGTGTGTAGGCTTGGAATACTCATTCACATTGCCACACAAGCGATGTACTCAGCATATCACTTTCTACCCGTTAAACAAGGGGAGTACAGATTTCATGCAACCAGACTGTTGAGGAGGCCTCCATATAGGGCATACTACTCCAGAATATCACAGGCATGGGCTCAGGGCTAATGCTTGAGCTCTAAGGGAGCGTACTCAACACCATCCTGAATAGGAGGGATTACTTAATCGGCTCGACATAAGCATCATTGCTGTTGAGCATCAGGGGCGCAGAGCTCTGGGAGTGAAGCACTCTTAGAGGACCCTGAACAAGGAGAGTTAATATCAGACAAAGCTCATGGGTGGAGGCCTGAACAAATAATGACTCTTGCTCCAAGACAGGTTGCTGTCTGAGCTAAGCTCTGTGCCATGCCCCCTTTATTCCTTTCTATAGGGAGCTGAGGTCACTGAATTTAAAACAGCTCTCGCCAATGGTGAGGCGGCCTACAAAGCTCAACCTGTAATTTTAAAGAGCAGAGACCTTAATGTAAATGAGGCCTGCCATACTCTTACAGCCTGAAAGGATGCACTCACTACCAAGTCCGGTGCCGGACCCACAGAAGGGTTCCAATAATGGAACAAACTCATCATCGGTCCAATGTTATGGTGTGTGGGCGTGTTTTGTTTTCTTTTTGTTTTGGTTTTCTTTTTGTTGTCTTGTAGGTGACAAGATAAATGAGAAACACCTGATCCAAATTAGGAGCTGGTAATATGTGTTCCTGTTATATGCATGGCACGCAACAGAGGAATGACATCATCTCCGGCTGGCCGATCTGTTACCTGGCTCAAACAGGATATGTCGTCATTGTTGGACTTTTCAAATGTCATGAAACTGCATATTACATTCTGTGAAACCCCTAGAATTATGTAATAAACTTTATTCATTATATTGATATTTTGTTTTGATCTCCCTTTATTGTTGCGGTCATGAGCTGGCTGTAAAACAAAATGGGGGCTCGTCCTTTCTTTTAAGATTTTTTTTTTCATCTCTATGTTTGTAGTTCACATATTAAGAGACTTTTATGTCTGCTTGTTTCGGGTGATAGACAGATTGATTTTGTATTCGTGTTGTAAGACACGTTGGGAATTAGTAACACCTGTTGGCGTTTTCGGCAGCTCAGCTGCAGTGCTGCCAATTTAGCGATTTTGTTACTAGATTTAGCGACATCCCCACCCCTTTTGAGACTTTTTTTTCAAAAGCCTAGCAACAAATCTAGCAACTTCTCGGACAAACCTTATCTAGATTCCGTGACTTACCAACTGATCTATATTTATACACTGCCCGGCCAAAAAAAAAAAGTCTCTGTTTGGATTTTAATAGGTAAATACTTAAGAGTCTATGGATGGATCATTATTACAGTGATTATTATTTTTCTGGCATGTTATATGTTTGGCAACAGTTCTTTTAACCCTAAAAGATGGAGTGTGTAGCTTTTCATTTCTTAAACAACCATGTATTAAGATGTATCATGGCCATATTCCAGGATGATAATGTTAAGATTCATCAGGCTCAAATTGTGAAAGAATTGTTTGGGAGGGAGCATGAGGAATCATTTTCACACATGAATTGGCACTGACCTTAACCTCAGTGTAAGTTTTTGGGATGTGCTGGAGGAGACTTTACAGAGTGCTCACCTCTTGCATTGTCAATACAAGATCTTGACCAAAAAATAATGCACCTCTCGATGGAAATAAATGTTGTGATGTTATTTCCATCAAGAGGTGCATCAATTTTTGGTCAATATCTTATATTGACAATGCAAGAGGTAGGGCTGCACAATTAATCAAATTTCTAATCGCGATTACGATTACAGATGCCACGATGTCATAATCATTCAAAGGCACGATTACAAGGAAAAATATCCACTTACGTTATTCTGCATCTTTAAGAGGTGTGTTATGAGCATGTCACGTTGTGAGAGGCGAATCACGACTACTTCAGAGTGTAAAAGGTCTAACCCAGCACAAAAGGAGCTACCAGAGATGTAGGTGTACGCTGATATGTCGAACACATGCGAAACACCAGGAAAAAAAAAATCAAAACACCAGGACCCGCCATTTTTAAAAAGCCGCGTAGACAGCCTAGTGCTGTCAAAAATATTGATATTTCGATATGTATCGATACTGAAATATCAGAAAGGATACCAATACTCCTTTCTGCAGTATCGATACACCGATACCAGCTGTGCATGCTTGCTCTCCTCTCTGACAGCGAGTTGAGACGCACGCGCCTCCTCTCATTCAGTCATCTCATGCTCTCCGGTTTAATAGTGTTGGTGGGACCGGTTCTGAATTTCGGCGCGGGATTGCGCATAATTATATTCATTCCCGCAGATTTCGTGCTCACACGAAGCGCAGACACATAATAAAGCCGCCTTTGAGTGCTCTCTATGTTGTTAATGTTAATCAAACAACAAAAGACAAAGAAAAAATCACTTACTACTCTTGACTGATTAACTTCTGTAACTTTAATTGATTAATCTGTATTTAATTTTTACAATGAAGATTATCCATTGTAATTTTACATTTGATTACTTTGTTTCTTTATTCAGTTTCTTACCTGATTACTACTGTTAGACCTACCTGAAAAAAAGAAAGCAGTCTATTTAATTTCTATCTTTATTCTATTTTTGTCACGGTGCACACAAAAACAAGAAGATAGGATCCAATAGCAGCAGAAGTTTAATGGGTAATCCAAATCGTAATCCAAGAACAGGCAAAAGGTCAAAAATCCAGAAGTCAGTCCAAACAAAAACAGAACACACAAAAGACAGAAAACCAGGGATACCAAAAGCGCATGTAACATTAAACAACGAACCACAACCAAAGACAGACACAACTCAGTATAAATAGACAGACACTAATAACATAATACAGTCCAGCTGGGTGTAATGAAGTGATGATGAGTCCAGGCAGTGTGTTATGGGATATGTAGTGTATGTAACAGATGGGAATAAGAGTCTGGGATGGAGTGCCCTCTAGTGGCTGATAGGGCACTCTCACTGGTGATCATGACATTACCCCCCCTCAAAAGGAGCGGCTACTAGACGCTCCACCAGACAAAAAAACAAAACAAACTCAGGAGGGAGGTGGACAGGAGGAGGATCAGGGGGAAGGATGGCGGGCCAGGTCCAGAGCCCCCAACTGAATGCCAGGGGGGAGCCGGAGGAACCAACCATGGGGGCTCCCTGAAGGTCGGGGTCCTGGCTGAATGCCAGGGCGGTGCTGGAGGAACTGACCAGGCGGGTTCCCGCAGGTCTGGATTCCTGGCTGAGTGCCAAGGCAGTGCTGGAGGAACAGACCAAGCGGGTTTCAATGGTTCAGGCGGCCTGGGCAGAGGCGGCAGGGCCGAAGGCCTGGGAGGCGGGGGCAGGGCTGACCAAGGGTGCTCTGCCGGAGGCGGCAGGGCCGAAGGCCTGGCAGGCGGGGGCAGGGCTGACCAAGGGTGCTCTGTGGCCGTATCAGGGAGAGCGGGCATCTCGGTAACGGTCTCCGTGGCCGTATCAGGGAGAGCGGAGGACTCCGGGACGGCAGCGGGCTCAGACTGGAGCTGCTCTGGGGCGGCAGCGTGCTCAGGCTGGGGCTGCTCTGGGACGGCAGCGGGCTCAGGCTGGGGCTGCTCTGGGACGGCAGCGTGCTCAGGCTGGGGCTGCTCTGGGACGGCAGCGTGCTCAGGCTGGGGCTGCTCTGGGAGCATCCTCCAGGCACGCAAGACCGCCGACACATAGAACGTGAGGACAGCCCTCTTGGCCATCACCGGACTGATAGGGAGAGCATGCCGTGCTGGAGCGGACTCACTGACTGGAGCGGGCTCTGGAGTGGACTCACTGGCTGGAGCGG
>RJVU01039986.1:967302-1029651 GCA_003731715.1 Anabarilius grahami | reverse complement strand
TTTTTTTTTCTTACCTTATCTTAATTAGGGCTGTCAAGCGATTACAATTTTTAATCTAATTAATTACATGATGTGGCGATGAATTAATCTAATTCAATTTAATCACACATCTATTTTGGCTGAGAAATTATTGCCTGGCAAGTCCAGAATGATATATCTTCTACAAGATATATCAGTCTGGTCAGTCCGCCCTCCGTCGCGCCTCGAGTCAACTCCAAACCGTACTGTGCAATCAGATTCGTTTATTTCAGTGACGCAAACAGCGTCACTCTAGTGCGGCGAAAGAAAAAAACCCTCTTCAAAAATCATAGCGGAGTTGGCAATATCACTACGTATTCTCAAATTCTTACCACAACAACGACACAAGTCATTAACGTCGCTCTCTCTAGCGCTAGCCATGTTAAACCACTCTCAGTGCTTGCCAAAAAACTATTGTGCTTGCCCGGGGCCGTTTATTTACTTTTCACTGTTGACTCTCTTGTCGCTTTGCTAACGTCATATCCGCCCTTCTCTGATTGGTTTACTCCGCTTCCTGTTTGCTCGGATTTGCTCCGCCCTAGAAATCGAATTGATTCAATGGCGACCAGACTCATCCGCTGGTACAGTGGTGAGGCTGGATTTTCCAGGCAAGAGAAATTACCCACAAATGATAATTTGCAGACATTATTGTGTAAAATATAAAATAGACATTACAAAAAGTAGCTTCAGAAAGAAATATTTGATTCAACATAGAATGTATTACAGATGAACTTTTGGACCATGAGTTTGAGTAAATGATGACTGAATTTTCATTTTTTTGGTGAACTATACCATTAATTTATTTTTAAATTAATATGGAAATCAAATTATTATTTTTTTTTTTAAATTAAAGTTTTTAAATAGACTCTAAGAAACAAAAACTGCCAGTAGGTCTTAATGATTAAGCCTTTCGTTCGTTCATTCATTCATTCATTCATTCGAACGGCTGATTCATTCAGGAGTGTAGTAAATGGTTCTCTTCAGGCTTGTTGGACTTGAAGCGGCGCTACACAGACCGATCGGTGTATGACATCAAAGTACCGTGAGAGCGATTAGAGAGCAGATGGCTCCATATGCTTTTGAATCCCTCTGGCTGTACTTTGATGCCAAACACCTATCGGTCTGTAGCGCCACTTCAAGTCCAACAAGTCTTTTATGAATGGTCCGCTGAATCATTGGTTTCACTGGGTTCGTTCAAAACACGAATTCAGAAATGAAACACTGCTGTGCAGTGAGCAGTGACGAACAGTTCTGCTTTGTCTTTATATTTTTATTGGCAAAATTGAACAAAATAGACAATATTGTGTCTAAAATAACAAATTAACTTTTTATTTACTGAACTGTTGTATAAAATTAGTTTTGCATTTGCACTCATTATATGGGACAAAAAAAGCACTAGTGTAATATTGCACTCGTTACTCGTGTAATATTGCTTAACTCATATGATCTAAATATGAGACAAAAACTCAAACGGGGCATTTTTGCCCCATATCTTGAATTTAAGAGACTTTATGACTGCATTCTATTGGCTCCATCATGCAGTAAGTTCATATTCGTCATCAATCAACTGTATGAAATGTCAGATGAACTACATAGGTATGGGGGCAAGTGCGTTAAATGCATTAATTTTGATGCGTTATTTTTTTCATTTTATTTTTTACCGTGGTTAATTAATCTAATTAATGTATTAAATCGACAGCCCTAATCTTAATATTTGTAGCCTACTGCTTTTAAAATGCCACTTATGTATAGATTTTATTATCATATTTACCCATGTTCCATACCCAGACTCAATCTTAAAATATGAAAAGTTATCATAAAAATATTATTACATTTTATGTAATATGATAATCTAAACAGAAAAATAAACCTTTCCATTATGTATCATGTGAAAATTATCTCTATCACAATACATAATTTATTATTATTATTATTAGTTAGTATGGATGTGTTCAGAGCAGTGTTATTTTAGTATCATTGATATACTAGAGTTAATAGTGAAACAGCTTAGTTCTCTTTTGATGTTCCCACCCTGTAACTCAGAATTTGTGATGGCACATGATAAATTAATTAAAATAAACACTGCAATATTCCATAAAAATTGTCAATTTTATTATTTAGGTTTGTATATAGTATATAAGTTAGAAACAGAATGTCTGGTTTTCAAGTTGTCTGAAAATAATGCAGTGTCAGCCTCTCAGGAATGTGCTACAGGGAATAAGACTGTATATTTACTCTGGTACACAGTCACCTGTGAACCATTCTGTCTAGGTTGGTAATAACACATATTGTAGATTTTTAAGTCCATCCTGTAAAAGGATGCTGGGAATGTGATTCTGCAAGTAAATACAGTCCTTGGAAGAGAAGGGATGGAAGCAATTACCTGTGTGGGAGTTCTTGGATTGCGTCCGTCAGAGCCCCTGGGCATTAAAAAGGCATCATCACTCATGTGGGAAGCAGGTCATTTAAAACTGCCCCCTTGTGGATCTCTCATAAGAAAAGATGTTACAATATTCGTTTTTGCTTTGACTCTCATTGACCCAACATCAGTGCTGCATAATCAGTGTTTCAGTGATCTGCAGACAAAATCAATAGAGAAACATATATCTGTAAGCACCAGAAGAGATGTCCTTAGTGGCACTGTTTCAAGGAACTGGCATCCAAACTTTATCTTAGACCATAGAGGAGCCCCTTTCAAAAATGCAGAGTCACCTTTGTTGACTGATGGCTAGATTCTCAATCATTTGAAAGTGAACAAATAAACAAATAAACCAAACGTTAAGATCGGAAAATGTATTCAACCTCAGGAGGCCAAGCCAAGTATTATATGAGTTGTTTTATTTTATATTCAATTTCTATGTGGGTTTTAATTTACCTACATTTTGGATGGATGGAATTTTAAACTGTATTTAGACGTTAAATTTGGGTCAATTGAAACCCACATAGAAACTCAATCAATCAATCAATCAATCTGTCTGTCTGTCTGTCTGTCTGTCTGTCTGTCTGTCTGTGTCTATCTATCAAAATGTTGAGTCAGAGAAGAGAGTTGAGACAATGATTTATAGCAGAAGGATTTTAAGCTGGACAAGATACCTCTGGAGGTCTGGCAGAGATGGGGTTCTCCATGGAGGAGCCAGCTAAAGAGGAGACCACAATGGGAGGAGCTAGCAGAGGAGGAGACCATGGCAAAGCTGGAGGGATGGAGATCCATGGTGGAGCCTGCTGCACCACTGACCATGGTGGAGCTGGTGGATCGGAAGACAAGACAAGGTAGGGACCAAGCCAGACAAGGTAGGGAAGAGCCAGACAAGGTAGGGACCAAGTTGAAGTCATAAAATCAGATTACCAAGGTGGAACTGGGGGCTTGGAAGACCAAGATGGAGCTGATGGGAGTGAGGACAATGGTGGAGCTGGAGGGATGGAAGACCCTGGTGGAGCCAAAGTGTGGAGGGCTCAAGTGCAACCAAAGACTGTGGTGGAGACCAGAGTGGAGCCAAGTGATCGAAGAGTTTGAGGTGGAGTCATGGGCTCGGAAGGCTGAGGTGAAGCCGAAGGAGGGTTGAAACTCTGAGGCCACCACTTCGAAGACCACGGTGGATCATGGGTGACCAGGAGACTGTGGTTATGCCTGTGGAGCTAAAGGGCAGAGGAGAGCCAGTGGATCAGGAGGATGAGGTGAAGCAAGGGAACTGGATGGAACCAGCGGACAAGGGTGGAGCCAGGGACCTATGTGGAACCAGGGGAATTGGACAGAGTGAAGGAGGAAGGACAGGACCGGCAGAGGAGGAATAACTTTAGTAGTGGGTTTCAGGGTGGGAACTAACTCTTTGGTGGACAGGTCAATGAGCGCTGCCCCCAGGACAGATGGCCCTCTGGCATTTGCTCAAGAAAACAAAAACAGTTTTTTTTTTTCTTACTTTAACAAGTAGTGCAAATGCAGAATATTTACAATTTGTGTAAATATGGAGAAAACAGAATGAGATTATATACTTGTCATTCTGCCATGTTGTCCAAATAATTATACTGTAGGTATAACGATTTTAAGGAATGCTTTTACCGACCAATTTTAAGAAATGTATTTACTGGCCAAAAACTATGGTTGTGCATAAGAAATGTTTACAAGGAATGTCAGATTTTTATTTTATTTTTATTGATTAATTAATTAATAATTATTTATTTATTTATTTATTTGTGAGACAGCTAAATATTACATTTTTGCTACTTTTATAAAATTATTAATAATTTGGGGCCTAACTAGATTCTGGTTTTGTTTTGTTTTTCTTATGTATAGTGTTAAATCAACAAGTATAAATGACTACACATTCATTCTTCAGTTTCACCGGCAGCCATCATTCTTTTACCAACCTGCAAGAAGTTAAGGACTGTGTAATGAAAGCTATCATAAAACTGTGCACACACACGAGCAATGTGTAAACCACATTTAGATTAGTAGCCTACCATCTCTGGTCAAGAGGAAACACAAACAGATGGTGGGAACATCCTTTAGGAGGCTTCTAACTTCAATTTTCCAGTACATTCCAAAGTGGCATATCTCTGCTGTTGTGAGTGGCATTTGGACACATACCATTAGGGCTTCCTCAATTACTTAATAGTAGTCACTAAAGGCACCCGTGGACACATACCATTGGACACATACCCGTGGACACATACCATTAGGGCTTCCTCAATTACTTAATAGTCACTAAAATGTTAATGTACTTATTTATCCTGCTTTAGTTCCTTCATAGTTAGCTATTACTTATGAAACAGTATTATAACGTGCTTATGGAGGGTGTCTAATTAATGTAAATGATTTGTGGCTAAACTTAAAGTTATCCAAAGGAAGCAAACAACTATTCACATGACTATCAATGATCCATAAAATTGTGCAACTGGTACTGGTGAGGTGTTGAACTACATCTTGACAGTAACCTAAACTGTCATACACATATAGCCTACTTAAGGCCATTTTACACAGAAAAAAAAAATAAAAATAATTTTGACATATGCATATAGCTATTTATTTTCAACCGTTAACCACAAAGGCTGTTGGCAGCCTACACAGCAAAACACAACAAATGTGAAAGGCAGTCATCATTAGGAAGTGATTTTGGATGCAAGGTGCATTTTACATGTTTTATCCTTGTAGACAAGGGCTTTCCTCCAGCTGGTATGGTATGAGAAGCATCATTTGTCATAACAGCGCCTCTGTATTCAGTCTCTCCATATGCTGCTTGGGTCCCTCCAATACACAGCAGACAGCAGTGTAAATATAATTACCCACAGGCCCTCTGAAACAAGCTGTTATCCATTACATGCCAAATACTCTGGGCACATTTTGGTGTGAGGATGACCACAGAATTTTGCAAGTGTTTGTTTTTGAGGTACGGATCACACTGACTGTGTCAAAAAATGACTCTCTCATTTTCATTAGGTACCCACAAACCAGTAATATAATAGTAATATAATATATGATTTGTGTGTGTGTGTGTGTGTGTGTGTGTGTGTGTGTGTGTGTGAAATTTAATGTAATTAAATTATGATCAAATAATGGAGAACATTATGGTGATGTAACTATGTCCTTGTGTAAAATAAGTACACTTTAGCAAACTTTTTAAAGAGAGTTCTTCTGACGGAAATAAGATAATTTAAAAGAATATACATAAGTGTGAACTGAATGTAATGTTTTCTAGCACTTAACTGCATTTTAATTGCAATTAAATGAAAATGTACATTTATGTTACATACAATTAGCTGAATGAATGATAAGTGCGAATTAAGTACCTATTAAGTGTTGTCTGATATATGACATCAGATCTGTCTGTCTGTCTGTCTATCTATCTAATCTATTTATCAAAATGTTGAGTCCGAGAAGAGAGTTGAGACAATGATGTACAGCAGCAGAATTTTAAGCAGGACAAGATGCCTCTGGAGGTCTGGCAGAGATGGGAGCCTCCATGGAGGAGCCAGCTAAAGAGGAGACCACCATGGGAGGACCCGGCGGAGGAGGAGACCATGGCAGAGCTGGAGGGACGGAGATCCATGGTGGTGCTTACTGCACCACTGACCATGGTGGAGCTGGTGGATTGAGGTGGAGCCAGACAAGGTATGGACCAAGTTGGAGCCATAAGATCAGATTACTGAGGTGGAACTTGGGGCTTGGAAAACCAAGGTGTAGCTGGTGGGAGTGAGGACAATGGTGGAGCTGGTGGGATGGAGGACCCTTGTGGAGCCAAAGTCTGGAGGGCCCAAGCGCAACCAAAGTCTGTGGTGGAGACCAGAGTGGAGCCAAGTGATCGAAGAGTTTGAGGTAAAGTCATGGGCTCAGAAGGCTGAGGTGAAGCCAAAGGGTTGAAACTCTGAGGCCAACACTCCGAAGACCACGGTGGATCATGGGTGACCAGTGGAGGAGGTGGAACAATGAACTGGACAGAGTAGAGGAGGAAGGACAGGACCGGCAGAGAACTTTAGGGGTGGGTTTCAGGGTGGGAACTAACTCTTGGGAGGGCAGGTCAATGAACGCTGGCCCCAGGACAGACATGACTTCTAGCATTGGCTCAAGAAAAAAAAAAGTTTAGCACTTTTTTTTCACATGGGTGTATCCAGAAGTGTAGTGGAGTGCACTCAAGTACACACAGGTGATGTAGTAAAGTGATGTACATGTACTGTAAAGTGCACCAAATTGTGGTAATCTTCTGTATCCTCCACAACCTACAGTAGCAAGCAAAACGTGTTCGTGGTTTTACCTGATTTGCATAAAATGCAACATAGCATGTGCAAATAAACAGTGATGTCATTCTTAGTGAATTCCCCCAGGGTATTTTTCAGTTTAATAGCACAATTATCAATATGCTGTGTATATTTGATCTGATATATTATAAGTGTAACGGAGGCCTGCAAGTAGTCGCTGTGCAAGTAAATCTCTCTCCTCTGATCTCAAGAGATGCTGTAGCAAGTGATGTTAGAGGTTGCAGCATTTAGCTTCCTTTTTAGAGCGTCTGACTCCTATGCCGGAGACCCAGGTTCAAGGCCCGCACAGAGCGGGGCAAGTAGGACCTGGGTGAGGGGTTACATAAGGGCCAATAAGAAGTCAGATTAAAGTCTTTTGGGATTCCTGATATAGATACCATATGGCTCATAGTGACTCATGCCAGTGTCTCATGCTGTTGTTCTTCACTTATTGGGTTAAATATTTATTTTGCTTTAAGTTCCTGCAATGTTGCACTGTCTGACAGCTTTAATTCTAGTCAGCATCTATATTCAACATCTGTCTTACTGGATGGCTTGTGGCCCAGAGGACATACGTGTGCTATAGCAGCTGATGTCCCTTCGAAAGAAACATGTTACACTCTGTGACATGTCAATCCCAAAGGGACGTCTACTGCTAAGTTAGAAATCCACTCTACATCCCTGCTGTACTTAGCCTTGAGAAGACATCTGAAGGTTTCTACACACATTAGACCAGTGTTGGGTGTAACTCATTACTAAGTAATTAATTACTGTAATTTAATTACTTTTCCCTTGAAAAGTAAAGTAAGGTATTACTCTTATTTATTTATTTCTGTAATTTAATTACAGGGTCCCACTTTATATTAGGTGGCCATAGCTTCTATGTACTTACATCAAAAAAAATAAGTGCAATGTACTTATTGTGTTCTTATTGTATTGCAAAACACGTTTGCTGCTTTGAGGTGGATACGGGTAAAGTTAGGGACAGGTTTGGCGGTATGGGTAGGTTTGAGGTTGGGTTAAGGTGTAAGGGATGGGTCAACAGTGTAATTATAAATGTAATTACAGAAATTAATTACAGTTTCATGTCTATCCTTGTATTGTTCAACTGGTTGAGGTTGATATTGGATTTAGACCGTAATTAGTAATAAGTAATTAAATACTTTTTAGAAAGAGTAATTTGAACAGTAATCTAATTACTCTGTAATAAGCTAGTAATTATTATTTTATATATATATTAACTTACCCAACACTGCATTAGACTAACAATAAATTATTAAACAGAAGTTTTCGAAAAGATTAAAGGGTTAGTTCACCCAAAAATGAAAATTCTGTAATTAATTACTCATCCTTATGTCATTCCAAACCTGTAAAGATGATGATACCGGGCAACTTTTTGAGCAATGTTGTTGAGTGATGTTGCTTGGGCACTTTTCCATGCAAGTGTATCCTTTTAGTTCTTTTAGAAGTCCTTTTAGTTAATTATACTTCAATTATAATAAATGAAATATAATAATTATTCTAATATTAGTATTTGTTATTTAAAAATTTAGTTATAACATTATTTAACAAATATATAAATATGTACTGTGAAAGAGCTACAGACAGCAAAGCATGAGGGGAAAAAATGAAGTAGAAATAATTTTCACTTAGAAATTGATAGTAAATTTCACAAACAATTGCAAAGAAACAGCAAGTAACACATTTAACCCTTTAAACCCGAAGTGTACTGCCGGCGGTACACCACCCCTGTGAAAAAAAATCATAATCAAATTACTAAGAACCACTGACATGAATAACACAATATAGGGGTCATTTTAAAGCTTAAAACTGGGCTTTTTAACACTAGAAGNCACATACAAACAAGCCACCAGCAACCATTCACACACACACCCCCAACCCCCCTGCAGATTGCTCAGGTAATGACCATATTTACACATGAATTGATGCTAATGATAGCCAAAAGACTAGCCAGTTAGCATCCACTTGGCTAAAGGAGGGTTACAAATCTCTGGGACTTCTAGTGTTAATGCATCCTAACATTTTGTTCAACTCTTAGCAGAGTCATCCCGCTAAACCAGCTTGTACTGCCCACGGGCGCCACCAAGCTACAAAAAAATGAATAATCATATTTTTTCAGAACTACTGCTTCGATCAACACAAAATAAGTGTCATTTGAAAGCTTAGCGTCTGACCTTTACAATGGATGTAGCCAATTTGATTAACTCCTAAGTAGTGCTCAGTTATTTGCTGAAAAAAAACTTTTTTTGTACTATGTACTGCAATGTGTCAAAAACATCATACAGCTCAGATAATCATGTGTCATATGTCATTTGAAAGGTCTCATGGAGTAGAATACAACAAGTAATTGTTTTGGGCTTTGACTAAACTTGAGTGAGTTTTTGTACGTGTAGCCCCGCAAGACCCATATGCAAATAATATACCGATATAGCATTTGTCACATTTTTGCTTGTAACTTCATGAAACTTTTGTGGAAACAATTGCACAATTGTATTTCACAGCAGATTCTCACTATTAAAATGAGTCCAATATAAACATAATCCAATAAGGCGATCACGAGATATTCCTCACGGAATTACGACACATAAAACCCCACAGTATTTTCGATTATAACTTTATTAAACATGCATAGATCGTAGAAAATGGCACATCATGACTTACAGTAGATGCTCCTGATTGAAATGAGTCCAAAATCAACACAATCCCTTGCGTCGATCATGAGATATTCCTCATGGAGGAACAATTTTAAAAATGCCCATTAGAGGGCGTCAAGGGCTAAATAAAAGGCTACCTTGGTTCCAAATGCTGTAACATTTGATTACTTTATGCTATCACCACAAAATTTTATCCAAATGCAGCTCACATGTAGGGGAACTTCAGCAAAAATTGTCCTCCTACAGTACCTTATTTCCTTCCTGAGTTATTACAAGAAAGATTTGTAAAATTACAATAAAAAAAAATATTTGTATGTACTCCAATAATCTCTTTTATTTACAACTTCGAAAAATAATTTTGGTAACACTTTACATTTACATTAAGGTTCTATTTGATAAAATTAGTTAACTACATTAGTGACAATGACAAATACTGTACTTCGAACACATTTATTGATCTTAGTTAATGTTGATTTCAACATTTACTAATACACAAATAAAATCCAAAGTTATTTTGTTCAGATTTTTTAAGGAACTGAGTTAACATGAACTACACTGAACAGTGGTATTTTTATTAACTAACATTACCAAATATGAATTAATACTGTGATCAGATGTATTTCTCATTGTTAGTTAATGCATTAACTAATGTTAACTAATGGGACCTTTTTGTAAAGTGTTACCATGATCGTTTAAAGTGAATGAGGCTTCACTGAGCACAGCGTCTTGAAATCATTGAAGATCAGGGGGTTTCATGGGATCTGCAGATTACTTGGCCAATGCCTGTGCAATAGTTAATTTGGTTGGCCTCTACTTATTGATTAGTATTTTGCAGTCAGGTTGGAGGAGGTGAGATGATCTCCCGGGAGTACTTTGGCAGATAGGTCTCAGATGAATGCTTCGGGTCTCGACTGCACTCAATGCGGTCAATAAGCTACATGTGCACTCTTCTACATACGTTTGAACCATGGTCTACTCTTGGCAGCTTCAGCTGAACCTATGATGAGATGTTCTTTAATAAACAAAAATAAAGATGCATAACTCAGAGGAAGGTGTATTAAAGCAATATTCAGTGTTTGTTGCAAAGAAGGCTCTCCCGTCAGCATTTATTATAACATACTAAAGCACATGTAAAGTACTTGATTATAATTTTAACTGTAGTGTGTTATTTAATATTACATTTATTGAATGTACTAAATAGCTGCTTAATTTTTACAAATAAATGACATACAAAATTTAATAAAATTGATTAAAGTAATTAAGTTTATCATGAATACCAGCACACTTTAACCATATTTCAAAGAAAATATTGTGAAATTATGAAATTACTTAAATATGTACTTAAGTGGGTAAAAAAAAACACTCTTAAAGGTGCTCTAAGCGATCCTGGGTGGAGTAACTTTCTGTTGACGTTCGAAGTGTTGTCAAACAAAACAGAGGCTAGCTAGACCCTCCCTCTTCCTCCTCCTCCCCCTCCCCTCCGTGCTTCCTAAAACAGTCATGAACGCGCATTTAAAATCATTCTTGTCGGTAATTGGCTGGAGCATGTTTATTATGTTCCGTGGTCCAGGCTGCACCAGTTTGTTTTTGTTGCCGTTTTTGGAGCTTGTGGCGACTACAGAGACCGCGTTTTTTTTACAGTGTGATCAGGGGACAGGCAGCTAGCGGATAGTGAGGAGATGTTTGCTGTATGTGACAAAAAATCTTTTGGCCTAAAAACGCGTGACATCGCTTAGAGCACCTTTAAGTTCAGCTAATTGCTTTTATCTAAATTTCAACTATTATGCATTTTCACTTAATTAACAACATGCAATTGAATGTCTGAAAACATTACATTAAGTTCACACTTGAATATAATCTTTTATTTCCATAATAAGTATTCTTTTTTTTAAGTATACTTAAGTGTACTTCTTTTTCTCAAGGGTCCTAAATGATTGAAAGACATTAAACGGTCTCAAGTTAGGGTACTTTTGGTTCAAATTAAAAGTATTGTTTGTTCCAGGGCAGAATAAAATAAAAGGTTATTAAAGGAATCGTGTCTTGAGAAATCAAATTTGACTTGATCTTTTGACATACAAGAGGTTGTTGGACCATTAAAACATCCTGCAAGATTCATAGCTTAAAACGTCGTCATCATTATAAACAAAGCATTATTTAATCAAGCTCGAAAAACAGCTCGTTCTGATATTGGTGACCTGTGGCGTCACACAGACATATATATTTGCATATGACTGCCTCCAGAGCAAGACATCAACGAATAGTTATACACCATCGCAAAATAGGCCCCGCCCACTGGCATACAGTCACTTAAACTGCTGACATTTTGCCTACACTGGATGTGAGCATCGCGTCATGTCACGTCACATCACATCAAAAGCAAATAGAACCCATTATAATCGCTGACACTGTCTACACTGGATACAGTACATGTGTTCAGGTTCTGACATACTCCACACACTTGAGTCTGTCGACAACAGGACAATGGGAGAGCGAAATAAAGTTTGCTTTGATGCTTCCAGTTTAAACAGCTCGTTTGCATCTCTGTACAGACTTCAGAAGGATCCCAGCATCGGGAAAAAAAATGGATGGTTTATTTTAATGGCTTCCCAGATCGCATTGTCAGCGAGGCACAGTGTAATGGAGAGATCACAAAGAAACTATTTCCAATGCATTGATGTTAGCCAATCATAATAGTGGCTGTTTACTGACAACCCTTAAAGGAGTCATTCCTTAAAGGTCCCGTTTTTTGTGGTTTTTTGAAGCTTTGATTGTGTTTATAGTGTGCAATATAACATGTGTTCATGTTTCGTGTGTAAAAAAACACAGTATTTTTCACATAATTTACTTATCTGTACACCGCTGTTTCCACTGTCATAAAAACGGGCTGATGACTTCCTTGTTCTATGAAGTCCCTCCTTCAGAAATACGTAACGAGTTCTGATTGTGCCAGCGGTTCCTGTGTTGTGATTCAACAGCAGCTTACACACTCTACAAAAGCAACTCTTGCTCTTCTCCGTGGGAGCGCAACAAGACCACGCCCCCTTTTTTTGTGTATTCCTGTGGGCGGAGGTTAGTCAAAAAACTGTTTTCGTGACGTCATTAAAGAAGGAAGTAGAGGGATGTAGTCCAAACTGGCCGTTCGATGTAGGCGACTTCTGTTAAATAAAATATCTCGCTTGGCATTGAACTTTGAGCTTTAAAATTTTACTGATTTTATTTATACGCTAACAACAACATTACACACTAACTAAAGTTTGAAACATGGGATCACGAAGAACTGGACCTTTAAAACGGATCATTTCAGAAAGAGGGTCAGAATTTTTTTTCTTTGTGCAAAAACACAATACAATGAATCTTTTGGAAGACTAATGCGAGGTGAGTTTTGATAATGTTCTGAATTCTGATGTATAGTTGAAAACTGATTAAACTCACTTTTCTTAGCTATGTTTGCAACTAGTTTTAAACGTCTTTTCTCGAGATGATTTTAGTGGATGTAAGAATTCAGTTCTCCTCACACAAGATCACACAAGTGTCAGAAACACAGGTGTAGTTCATCACATAAACTGTGAACATGGTCCACTAATGGACAAACTAAAAGTGTCTCAAGTAATTTGGTCATAATTATGAACAATATATCTGTTGAGAGAATGAAAGGGAATTTGTGGTAATGCAATTAGGCTTTCCATTTAAAATACAGATCAAGTCATTCCCCAAGCAGCTGCACAGGGAAAAAAGGTGTTTTTCTTCTTATTGCTCTGGCTCTAAGCAGACTGTAATTACAATAAGGCTGTTAAAATTGTCTTATTGATTTGCATGAGGATTCTCTCTAAATGAGACTGCAATCATTCAGAAGAGAGGCACCTACGCATAAGAAAACAGGAAAATAATTGTCTATACTTTCATCAGTTTATGAAGCTATTTATCAAGGCAGTGACAGTTTTTCTATTGCTCCTAAGTATCTTATTTTGGTGAGGATATACATGAATAACAAAATCATGATGTGTTATTTTTATTTTATTTTAATTTATTTATTTTTTTATTTTTTGGTGCAATTTTGTGATGAAGACTCACTGATCTTGTACAGCTATAAGATGCTGGTGACACAATGGCCCGTACATCACAGTAAGATTTTTTTTTTTTTTTTAAAGAAACAAATACTTTTAATCAGCAAGAATGTATTAAGTTGATCAAACATGACAGTAAAGACTTACTTTCCAATTTTTGTCCAATTCCAAAAAATGATATATGAAAAAAACTGTTCTTTTGAACATTCTATTCATAAAATAATTCTTAAAAAAAAAAAAACAGTTTTCAACATTGATAATAAAAAGAAATGTTTTTTGAGCAGCAAATCAGCATATAAGAATGATTTCTGAAGGATCATGTGACACTGTAGTTTAGAGTAATGATGCTGAAAATTCAGGTTTGCATCACAGGAATAAATTTAATTTTTTTTTTTAATTATTAAAATGGAAAACCGTTGTAATATTTCACAAAATTGTTTTTACTCTATTTTTGATCAAATAAATACAGCCTTGGTGATCAAAGATTGTTTGTTATAGAAACATTTTTTTGTCATACTGGTTTAAAGTCTCCTCGCATCCTGATAGCAATTATTATGTTAAATGGTCTAAATGTATTTTTATAAATATATATTTTGTCTGTGGAAGGCGAAGGACCATAAAATGTTCATCCAATCATTATATTCAGTCAGAATGAAATAATATGATGTCCTACCTGCCTGTCAACATATGTTTTTACATACCCTCGCGCACCCTGTTCACGCAGACACCATATGTCATCAGCGTGTTTTATGCTATGCAGAGTTTATGTAGACAGACGTCAGTCGAGGAGCACTGCAAACAAACAGCAGCCACCTTTTACAGTTCCGACCGAATCAAAACAACAAGCTTATGCTGCGTTCACACCATAACTACCGTAATTAAGAGATGGCAACCCATGACGTTCTAACCTGAGCTGTTCCGTCCTCAGATTCGGAATTATGGTAGCAGTATCAACACCAAAATTAATCTGCAGCAGTCAGGTATAAGCTCTCTAAGTTGTTTACCTTCATTATTATTGTGATGTTATGTGCTTTGAGATACAATATACTTTAACGTCGTCTCTTTTGCCAAGAGCGGCTGTGTGTGCCTTCATGTGTTTTGGAGGAGGCGTGGCTTTGGAGAGCGCTCTGAAGGGAGGGTGGGATCTTATGATTTGAAAGGTAGCTCGCTAGCCTCTCCGATGCAGTAAGCGATTTCTGAGAAACACTGTTGTTATTTGAAATCAGCTCAATCAAACACACCCCTCCCTTCATTGCTCCACCCCCAAAATGCAAAAACACGCAATGCAAGAGTGGATGTCTCTTAATCATAGCTGAAGCGAAGCAAAATAATCAGCCTAGGCTCATTAGAAAAACGTACCCGTGTCAACATTTTTGCAAAACGCAATATACGTTGCATCGTGCACGTTTCGCGACAGTTTCAAAGTTTTAACGTTTTATTATGTTGGAGTTTGTACGTATCACCGCAGTTGTGAATTGAAATGTCTGGTGAGTGGCGCTAAAAGCTTAAAGCAACACCATGGAACATTACCTCATGGTTCCCCCATGTGGTTGATAAGCACAATTGACCCTTCGCCGGGAGTCTTATTGACCAGCGATCTAACCAATCATAACGCCGAATCCGCCATTTTGTCCAACAAAGCAGTCAGGAGTTAGAAGATTAACCTCTGTGGACTTGAACTAGAGAAATGGTGTGTATTTACGTCTTTTCGTGTTTGAAGCAACATTCCTTCTCATGTTCATTCATGTTTATTTGATGCTATAAATTAACTAGCAGGAAGAGATGATCGGCTCACGAGCCGCTTGAGCTGAGGCGGTACAGCAATCTGTCACGATACATTAAAGAGCCACAAAACGGTTTTTATTGTTCGAATGTCTTAACAAATTACACAACTTGAAAGCTGGGACTTTGTTTAATATCATAAGTAACCTGCTCTGTCTTGTCTGTCGATGTGTTGTCAGTGTCCTCTTTGCTCCGCAATGTATTTTTCACTGCTTGTGGCGTGACAGCGCCATGACTTGTCGGACAAAGCAACAGTAACTAAAGGGGGTGGGTCTTTGCGAAGGGTCAATTGTCTGTTACCGGTGTCGTAAATACTGGCGCTGTATAAGCTTCCCCATGGGCAGCGCATGTGAATTTGTTGACTAAGCTCAAAAGTACAGGACAGTAAGAAAAAAAGTTACATATAAGACTCACAAATCCAGTAGCAGGAAGGCTAGGTCACCATCCGTTTTGCAACCCGTTGCCTCTTTCAGCTCGCACCACCGAGTGTAAGCCTGTCCGATATTGATTTGTGTCTGGACTCATGTCCGATCACTCTCTCTCTCTCTTTTTTTTTTTTTCCACTTTTTATCGACGAAACCCCTTTTTAGTTTCTTTGCTGGCTCTGCCATGGCGTTGGTTTTGAGACTTGCATATTAGATCGTTTCGTCTTATGTGGAGTTAGCTGTTGGCTAACTCCACCCAGGCTACCAGAAAAATATGTGACATATGCCGTAAAGCAGGTCACACTCTGGCTGCTCAGCTGCTCAAAAACGCAATCGTAACCATGGCATTTTAGCTTGTTTTTAAACTCTTGTCTTTGAGCTCTTTTACTGTGACTCATCTTTCACAGGATTCATACCTACTCTTCGCATTGCAAGTACAATTCTGTAGCAGCTGAGCTACCGAGCAAGCTTATTATGTCAGTAAAACTGAGCTGGGTAAGTGAAGCATACTCCAAAATATATTCGTTTACAAATCATGAACTATGGTAAAAAGTGTTTTGAGGTCATAACATTATTGTGCAAGGAGCCACATGAAAACAAGCGTTTATTAATCCATAATCTTGCCCTGTTTTCATAATTGTGTGTGAAAACGATTAAAAGTGCTTGCTGTTTTACTGCCTCTAGTGTTCATTTCTGCTATAAACTGCAGTGATATGTACGTATTGGTACATATTTTGGGTTTTGCAAAAATGTCGACAGGTACGTTTTTTTACGTTTTTTCCTCTGTTGAAAATAATGCTTCGCAAAATAATAAAGCAAAGATGATGAAAGAACGCCAAGGAAGAACAAAAAATGAACATACAGTACATAAATACAAGCAAGAGTTGGTTGTTAGTCGCCAGCAGCACACCAGCTCCAGACAAACAGTGAAACTCAACACTGTCCTGTTACTAACATTACAACAACAGCATATCTTCTTTCTGTGAAACAGTGAAACAAATGTTACTCACATATGGAGCGTTATAATCAATGCAATTTCTGCGTCCGTTTTCAAGCCTTCCCGCTTAGTTCTTTCCAGCGCTTGAAAGCTTTTCTAATATTAATGCGGGTCCTAAAGCACTTGTCTGGTCATAATCCTTCTTTTTCCAGTATTCCCCTGACCTTTTCTACTTTGTAATGTCTCTCAGCCATCTCTCTTTCTACAGTCTTTCTTCAAATCCCCCCTTTCGGTTAGCTACAAGTGTGTTGTGGTGCTCAGTCCGATCCACTTTCAATAGTTTCTCATAAATCGCTTACTGCACCTTTAATGTGTGTTTACCCATGACAAGATATGAAGTGAGCGAGCATGTGTATGTGTTTCTGTGGAAAGTGTGAGCAAACGCAAGGTGATGAAGACGTCAGCTCTAAAATTGCTGTCTGCAATATGTCTTATATAGCACAGCAGATTTAAAATGCAGTTTAAGGATAATCACAGCCTGAAGAAAGCTACTGCTGGTAAACAAGACCAAAAAATACTACAGGAAATCACATGCATGTTAAAATGAGCACAGTCGATTCCTATTCAAAAATTGCTGAAAGTGAAGAAGATGATAAATCTAAAAAAATAAATTTAAAAAATTACCCTAACGTGATTGTTTAATCTATTGCCGAAACACCATATCATATAATTTATTTTAATTTATTCACTTTAATCAAATTCCACTGACCTAAATAGCCAATTTAACATCATGATATGAACCTGAATTGTGATGCGTTGTTTTTTTTACCCTCAGGCCTGACCAGAAGCATCAATAATCTGCAATGAAACATAAGAGCTTTCTTTGCTTCTGCAGCACACTGAACAGTTTAGCTATCTTTTCAGGCATCTGGCGCAACCTGTTGGGCATAAATTCATGTGAAGATGACTGATTTTCAGTTCAGTTTCACATAGAACACCCGTGGCACTAATGCTAATCATATTTTATTGATCTACCAGGCAATCTCATTATCTAATTATTCTAATGGGCCTCTAGCCATCAACAGCTGGCCACGCAAAGATGAAACTGACACTTTCTTTTATAGCTTTGGACAAATGAATAAACCTCTGCACTTTAACATTTTGATGCCTGTATATTTTAGAGATCCTAACTGTTATATAATATATACCTTTATTAAATTATATAATGTATACTGACCTACTTGAGCTATTAAAGTCTGTTAATTACTGTATATGTCATTGTTAAAGGGGACCTATTATGCCCTTTTTTAAAGTTTTGATTTTATCTTTGAGGTTTACTAGTATAGGATTTCATGCTTGAGTGAAAAAAAAAAAAACTTAATTTTGAGTTATTTCACAATGTTGCAGCACTTTTTTTTCCCAAAAAAAAACTTAATTTTGAGTTATTTCACAATGTTGCAGCACTTTTTTTTCCCAGTCTGTCAGTAACACTCCCTGCGTTCCATTCGGAAGGGCTCATCACTATGCCCTAATCCCTTCAAAGTGTTTACCCTCCGGAGTGAGAGCTTCAAAGGGATGAAGGGTGTAGGGGTCAAAATAATTTTTTTTTTTTTGGAACGCACTTCTGCGTCATCTTAACGAGACAATCAAGGAGGCGCCTTCGTCTTTTTTCCCCCTGGTGTACTCTTTGTATTAAAGCTGCTGTAGGTAACTTTTGTAAAAATGTATTTTTTCTTATTGGTTAAACCTGTCATTATGTCCTGACAGTAGAAAATTAAAAAATCAAGCTCCTCTGGCTCCTCCCAGTGGTCCTATTGCCATTTGCAGAAATACACCGCTCCTGGTAAGAAACAACCAATCAGAGCCAGGAGGAGTGTCTTAGCAGTGTCAATCAAGCTCTTGTGCGTGCTGATCACACCCCTCTCATGCACAGCGCCTACAGGCGTTCAAATTCAAGATTACCGGTGTGCCGCAGCTTTGCTTATGGCGGACAAACAATCCAAACTGCCAATTCCTCGTGTGGCACCTGCTCATAAAATAAAGACAGGTAAATGGAAAAAGACAGATGACGATGATAAAAAAGCCAAAAAGAAAGAATTAGATAGAGCCCGAAAAAAAACGAGGGTAAATATCGGAGCGGCTTTTCAGAGGTGGAGGGAGCTACGTGTCCTGAAAGGATTAAAAACCGATGCAGAGTTAGCCACATTTCTGCTTGACAAGTAAGTATCCCTGCTTGATTTGTTTCGTTTTTTAAGAATTACACAACTAAGATAATTTCAAAACAGGCCTGACAAATTATGTATGGCATGGTTTCTTGTATATTTCAGGGTGGTCCTTTGCATACTGTAACGTTAGTTACCGTTATATTATCTTACTAGCTATTTATTACTTATAGAAATAGTGCAACGTCATATAGTTACATTACATGTATTGCAAAATACGTAATGTTTTGAGGACCAAGTTTGTAGTCAAAGTATGGGCAGGCCATAGTCAATGTAAATCATATTGTTGATGTTTCGTCCGTACCAGTGAATGTGCCATAACTGTTTATCTGCCGTCATCGGTGGCCCTGCTTGCTTACTAGCCGGTGCGTTCACGGCAGGCTCCGTTGTGATGGGGGAGGAGCTGTGGAGGGAGGGCTGTAGCGCAGCAGTTCAAATTTTCAGGCTAAGTCAACGTTTTCTAAAAACTCCCTACTGCAGCTTTAATACGCATTAATTTACTGTAGTAACATTATAAGCTACTGAAGGTCTTTTACTTTAAATATAATGTATATTGTGTCTATGAATTTGAAACATTTAAATGGACTGATAAAGGGAGCTGTAAAGTATTTTTGTTGAAGTACAATGTAGTTTTGACCATAATAATGTACCCAATCTAACTCGTATAAATATTACAGTAGTATAGAAAAATACTATACATTTATAGGTAAATTCAAACTCCGAGCCTCCTGTACCTATTCTGTGACGTCAAACAACTTCCCTGTGCAAAGGATCATGGAGGCCCGAAGTGTCCATCAGTTGTACCCTTCGAAATCCTTCATTCTGAAGGATGGCCAGTTTTGAGCACTTCGGTTTGAAACGACTCTTCAGTATGGCGGCCATGATTGTTTTCACTCCGAAGTGCCCTTCGGAGGGCGATATATAATGTTTGGAACGCACCGACTGTTTAGTTCTTGTCTCTATGAAGCCCTATTGGTCAGCTGGACCAGTGTGTTGTGATTGGTCAACCACTTTGAGCATGTTTTGGAAATGTCACGCCCCTTACCATAACCGTGAATTTCAACACACTACTAATGCAACTTGCATATGCTTTGTGCAGGAACAATTATACAAGGAATATTGTGAAGTGTATGTTACCAGAAGAAAACTCAAGACTACAATAGAGGTGTTTCAGGGAGTTCAGTAACAGTGCTGACTGATATTGAGAATAACTTCAAATGGAGTTATTCTCAATATAATATTCAGTATAGTCAATATCAAAAAAAAAAAAAACCAGCATTATAGGACCCCTTTAAAGGGAAGCTGTTCATTCGATAAGATTCAATATAGTCATTAAACAGACTTAAAAACAACTATTAAAACAATTATGTAATTCAGAGTTTGACAAAGAGCTTGCACTCTCAATCCAAGAAAAAAAATAAAAATCTTAAAGTGAACCCTCAGTATTAAGACTTGTATGGCTAAATATTACGTAAATGATATCTCTTACCGAAATATGTAGTAGAAAACCCATGAAAGATTTACGTTATTTAAAAAAAAACGTTTTATACATATTTTGGACAATGGGGGGGCGCCATTTTGTTTAGGTGCACAGTGCATTCTACGACGATGATGTCAAATGGTTGCACTCGGTGAGCTACTGATGCTACCCTGTTGCTATTTTTACCGCAACGCAACTCGGAATACAATATATGATGCCACATTGTGCGGCTTTTGGTTGTAATTTTCAGTCGATGGACAACAAGAGTAGCGATGCAAGTCTTCACTGTCCAAATTATGTATAAAACTGATTTTTTAAATAACGTAAATCTTTCATGGGTTTCATGAGACATAATTTACGTTATATTAAGCCATACAAGTCTTAATACTGAGGGTTCACTTTAAGAATTTTATTTTTTCTTGGAATGAGAGTGCAAGCTCTTTGTCAAACTCTGAATTACATAATTGTTTTAATAGTTGTTTTTAAGTCTGTTTAATGACTATACTGAATCTAATCGATAAACAGCTTCACGTGCGATGAGTATTTATTATCATGATACAGCATTTTCATTCCCCAGCATCTTGAACATTGCAAAATTGTTGTCTAATGATTCTCAATCATCTAGGACACTGTGTCTTCTTAGAGCATCTGATTTTTCATTTATTGCAGACATTTTGCTATTTATCCAAGTGGTTCCATCAGTACTAGAATAGCACAAATTCCAGGGCATTTAACACCACCATAAAACTTGTCGTCACAAGACTGTGGGAGTCACCTCCCATGGCCTTCTACGCCTCCTCTCAGACACTTGCAGCGGCTCCTGTCAACAGTACTCCTGCAGTTTTGTCTCAGTTTACACAATAATTGCTACTCACATCATCAGGGAGGAAACTCCCACAGAGATTTGGAACTGCTGACGTTGGGGGTGTGATGAAGTTAAATGATGGTAAATATCCATCACTCCACAACCAATGATGGCTGTAAAAAAAACAACAACTGATTTCTGGTTTAGGAACATAATCTGCATTCAAAATCGCCCACATACCCTAATTCACTATTCTCTACATTACTCCATTAATATAGTCCACTTGAAGGAGTGAATGAGTGAAAGCCTGCGGTTTCAAAAATGGGATGGATGAATGATTCCGTTGAGGGCACCATCTTTCTGGTGAGACGTGAGAATTCATTCAGCACGACCCTCGCAGTACATTATGGGTATAGCTGTTGATTGTGGCTGCGTCCAAAACATAGGCAGCTGACTTGTTGCTTCACTGCCCTATCAGGCAATGACTTTGCAGGCAACATTTGCGCTTGAAGGTATATTCAGTGTTGGGGGTAACCCATTACAAGTAACTTGAGTTACATAATCAGATTACTTTTTCAAGTACCTAGTAAAGTATTGCATTACTTTTTCAATTTACAACAAAATATCTACAGTAAGTTACTTTTTCAAATAAGTAACAAACAAGTAACAGCTCTCCTGTCCCCATGTTGAGAGAAATAAAGTGCAGAGGTGTTGTGTGTGCTGTGTAAGCATAATGGTCATTGTAGTACTAGACTAAATGTGAACATGCATTTACTCATCTCAATCTCAGAATTTTACACAAACCAGTTATAATTAACTATATTAAATTACACAAATATACTTTATGTATTTAATCTCACTGTATTAACCAATGTCTTTGCTGCTGACCTAATTCAACCATACCAATAAGCAAAAATTACTTTATATTAGATTTAGAAATAAGAGTGTTGAACTTTCTTCTCCTGTATCCGATTCTTCTTTAATCCAGAATGGAAGCACAGCTGAAAGGTTTGTTTGAGCTGCGCCCTCTACTGTACAGGCTTAAATATGCATTTCAGCCTGAGGCTTATTCATTTCACTTTTGGTGTGAAAGGGCCTTTACATTTGCCAAAAATATAACTTTTTATTGTTAAAAAAACAAACAAGCAAGCCAAGCCCAGCTGACAAAAAGTAACGCAAAAGTAATGTAATGCAAAAGTAATGTAATCCAAAGTAACTAAGTAACACAATTAGTTACTTTTCTAGGGAGTAACGCAATATTGTAATGCATTACTTTTAAAAGTAACTTTACCCAACGCTGGGTATCTTACGAAACAGAATTCTGAGTCAGAGTAACGGTTTAATGATCTATAGCCAAAAAGAGAGAGCTTTGTTGATAACTAAGCGAATATTTAATTATAAATACAATAGTAGAAAGTAGTAAGAGTAAGTACAATGGTAATTTCTCACTAGAAATGATATCAAAAATGGAAAACGTTGGTCAAAAATGTACATTTACACACAAACTGACCACCAACTGTAACTTTGAGACGCCATCTTTGTTTGTCACTGTCACTGAATGGAAAGCAAATTGTGGGATATCAAAATCAGCGAATGCGCACATTTATGCTGTCTTCAAAAATCGATCAGATGAAGGGATCTCAGGAGACAGGAAGTGAAGCCAACATTGAATTTGGATGTGCCTTGATGGCTTCCTACCTTGGAATGCATCCTCCGAAGGCAGCGTTTTTAAGATTTTGGATGCAGACATAGTTTTCTCTCATACTTACTGAAGATGCATTTCATATTGACATCAAAGAATATAAATATATTACATTTTACACATTTTGAGGAGTTGACTAAAAACTAGTAGGCCTGGCTGTTTTAGATGAACCATATTCACCTTTAAAATAATACAATAAACACAAAGCTGTTACTTACTAATAACCAAAAAAAAAAATTCCATATTAATTGATAGTACTGATAGCTACTACTAAGTCTATGTGGGTGTTAGCCCACCTGAAATTATCATTGTATATGTAATTAGTTAAGAAAATGCCATTATTTAAAATAAAATTGTTTTACTTCACAAAATATTTTCCATAACAGCCACCTATCCACCTTATTTTGCAAAGTGAAAGTAAGTTATTTTCTGTGAATGTGCGAGACTCCGATTCATTAGCTGATATAGGTAAACTTAAGGTAACTTTTAAACTAAAGGTAACCAGAAGAATAACAAAGTGCAGTAGGAATAAACGGTAAAACGATTTGTGCTACAAATCAGTGAGTTTATAAGCGTTCTCCCTGACGG
This sequence comes from Anabarilius grahami, assembly GCA_003731715.1. Taxonomy (NCBI): domain Eukaryota; kingdom Metazoa; phylum Chordata; class Actinopteri; order Cypriniformes; family Xenocyprididae; genus Anabarilius; species Anabarilius grahami. The sequence goes on along the minus strand of RJVU01039986.1, from coordinate 1,006,224 downwards.
TTCGTGGCTGTGAAAGACTTGACTTCATGTTTTCCACAGGTAAAAATTAATCTAAATATTCATTTGTTCTTACAAAGAAACATTTCATAATCTGTCATGAAATGTTAAAGTGAGTTGTTGCCAGGCAGTGCATTTAATGAAAGCATTTGAAAGGGTGGTTTAAATGCTAAAGTTTTAACAGTTTCAACATGTGAATCCATGTTATAAACGTTTTATTATAGTGTTTTAAAGTTTAACTTCTCAGAGTATCGTATGTTGTCTGTTCAGATGCTTTGTGCATATTCAGAAAATATGTGTTTCAGTATGTGTGTACATGAGTTAAATGTAAGTGCTTAGATGAAAATAAGGATGTCATTGAATAATTGATTACATATTACAGCCATCCAACCTATCCCGGTGTTGTGCCATCTCCCAGAAATTAGTTTTTGCAGGGTGGGATGTCTGCATATTATATAAAATATGTAAACTATAGCAAAAGAATGTAAATTACATCATTGTCTTGCTGTAGGACAGTAATAAGATTTGTTAAAGGTGCCCTAGAATTGACATTTTACAAGATGTAATATAAGTCTAAGGTGTCCCCAGAATGTCTCTGTGAAGTTTCAGCTCAAAATACCCCATATATTTTTTATTATTTTTGAACTGCCTAGTATGGGGTGGAATTAAAAACGCTCTGATTTGGGGTGTGTACACCTTTAATTGCTCGTTTTCCCCGCCCCCAAGCTCGCAACTCCATTAAACATTGCATACACAATACTGAAGTTCCCAATATAACTCAAAATGGATCATTACAAACTGTTGGTGATGCAGCATATCAGATCACGTAAGTATGGCATGTATTTCGTGGATGTTTGCTAACATTTGATTCTGAATTAGTTTGATAGTGCTGCACGGCTAACGGGGCTAAAGCTACACACTGTTGGAGAGGCTCGATAAGAATGCAGTTGCGTTTATGAATTATACAGACTACAAGCGTTTTCGGGTTAAAAATTTAAATAACGACATGGCTCTGGTCTCCGTGAATACAGTAAGAAACAATGGTAACTTTTACCACATTTAACAGTAAATTAGCAACATGCAAACAAAACATTTAGAAAGAAAATTTACAAATGTCACTTATGGGTCATGAACAGTTATTATGGATCCATCTGCCATTTTAACTATTGTCATTGCTTGCAGGCTTCACAATACCTGCAGAACGTATGATGATTCAGCTATGCAGCTCCACGACGTTAATACTGCCTTGAACATAGACTGGTATATGCAAAAGTTGGGGGCGTACATATTAGTGACCCCGACTGTTGCGTCACAGTTGTTATGTCGAGATTCGCCTGTTTTTCACGCATGAGATTTACATATGAACCTACATATTTTTCTTTTATCATCATAGTTTTATTTCTGGCTTTATTTATAGGACAGGAAATTATCAGGAGAAAAAGGGGGTAATGTGTGGAGTTATAATGACTCACCGCCCACACAAAACTGCTAGGCAGCGGCTCCTGCATGGTTTCTTTTCTTTTTTTTCAGTTCTCATTTCCAAGAAGTGCAACTACTTTGTCCTGTGTATAGAGCTAAGTCAATGTTGACACTATATTAAATTTGAGACAAGCCGGTGAGGGATAGAGGTATAGCTAGTTAATACAGAATGTCATACTGTACTGTACTTGGGGGGCGATCGTTCTATTCAAATAGGGCTGCGCAATATATTAAAATTATTGAAATATCGCAGATGTACATATCGTGATATGCATATTGCAATGGCTTGCAATAACTGGGGTCAAGAACAAAAGACTGCACTTGACTGAATAACTTTTGTAGCTTTAATAAGAATCAATGTTTATTTAATTCATACAGTGAGTTTTATTTTTACTTTTGATTATTCAGTTTCTGTTGTTAAATAAACCTAATGTAAGCCTATCTGAAACCCTAAACCCCTGGTTTACACTGATGTTAAAATGATACTTCTTATGCTACCTTAAAACACTTCTCTTTCAGAAGATGTATAGGGATGCTTTATTCTGACAAAAAGAATGTGAAACATATATGCTTGTTATATAATTTTAAATATATTTTAAAAGTTTATTAAGCGTTATCGTATCGAATATTGCATTATTTAACGAGGTATCGCATATCACATTTTTTTTCTTCAATATCGTGCAGCCATATATTGAAACATCAAAACATGAGTTCTGAAAATTACACATCACCTAGGACAGTATAACATATTGAACAAACTATTGGTCCCTCATGGCCTCATTTGTGTTCACGTCAAATAAAATATGGCATCTACTCCGGCTAATGACAGCCAATTACTTTGCATCTATTTTAGTTGTCAGCATATCTGTTTACATAAGCAAAAACAGAACGATCAATAGAAAAAAAGCTAAATGTGTGTGTGCTCAACACACTTATTGTTGTTAGAAGCAGTATATTGATTGTTCAAGGATGAAAATGTGGTGATAACAAATGGTGGTTTTATTTGATAACATTAACATGAACGAACAATGAGGAATATTTTTTACACTATTTGTTAATCTTAACGTCAATCTCAACATTTACTAATACACATTTAAGATAAAAAGTTAACATTAGTTAAGGCACTGTGAACGAACATGAAAATGTTTAGTAACTTAAATTTACAAAGGTTAATAATTATTTCTCCATGTTAGTTAATGTAGGGTACAACGAGGCTAAAGGCACACCTTAAGACAAAAAATTTGCTTTTCACTACTCTCAAAGTGTATGATTGCAGGAAAAAATATATGTGTTTGTACTGAACATTGATGGAGCAACAGATTTTGTGTGAAAATAAATCATAAAAGTGGTTAATTTTGTTTAAAAATCTTATAAATGTATGAGGTGGTGAGGGGGGCCTTTTACCCCACACATGGGGTAAAAGGCACACAGTATTCATACAAATACTTTAGCTAAAATAATGTTTTTTATCATGTGTAAGTTAATACTTGTTCAAAAGAATCACTTTAGCAAAGTTTGTACTATTTTCTGTTTATTTTGATAAATAAAATAATTCATTTTTGTTCAATAAATATACTGTCATTAAAATAGGCCTATGTTAATATAAAAATATATTTAAAAAATAAAGAAACAAAATTACTTTAAAAATTAAAGATTCTGAAAGCATTGAAGGAAATCCCAAAATATTGAATATAGATTTACAGTAGTAACAATAAATTATATTGTATCATGATATGATTAAAGGCGCTCTAAGCGATCCTGGGTGGAGTAACTTCCTGTTGACGTTCGAAGTGTTGTCAAACAAAACAGAGGCTAGCTAGACCCAGAGCCATATAGAGAGGCTAGACCCTCCCTCCTCCTCCTCCTGCCCCTCCCCTCCGTGCTTCCTGAAACAGGCATGAACGCCCATTTAAAATGTAAGTAGCTTGTGTATTGACGCTGCTTGTCGGTTATTGGCTGGAGCATGTTTAATATGTTTCGTGGTCCAGGCTGCACCAGTTTGTTTTTGTTGCCGTTTTCGGAGCTTGTGGACTACAGAGACCGCGTTTTTTTACAGTGTGTACAGGGGACAGGCAGCTAGCGGATAGTGAGTTGATGTTTGCTGTATGTGACAAAAAAAATTTTGGTCTAAAAATGCGTGAGATCGCTTAGAGCGCCTTTAACCCTGTGGAGTCTGAGGCTGATTTGGGGCCTGGAGAAGTTTTGACATGCCCTGACATTTGTGCTTTTTTCAGTTGTTCATAAACATATTAATGACACAAGTGTCATTACACTGTATTCAGCACAAACTAGGCTACCATAATATGTGAGGAACATGTATGTACATGTTTGTGTTTTTGAAGGAATAACGTTTATGCGTGGTTATTGAAAAAACAAAAAACTGAAGTCACTGAAATAAGGCCAAAAAAGTATATTAAATCTGTGTTTACAATACTTTAGGGTATTGGAGGTTGTAGAGTAGAGTTTTTGCTTCAAAATTATGTAAAAATTATGCTGACTACTCTTTCATTTATAACAATATATTGATTTAGTTTTTGTAAGACACTTTTTGCCAAGAAACACAGTATGCTTGGAGGCGTGAATCATCATGAATAATGGGACATTCTCATCTGAGAAGACAAAAGAATTGCATAGTAATGAGCTGAAATGACTTGCATATTAATGAGGCATTTCAGTCAGGTAGGCTGTGAAAAAAACCTTCTGTGATGTCTCAAGCTCATCATGGTATATGAAACATACAGAAAAATATTATTACAATATAAAATAATGGTTTTATATTATACTTTAAAATATAATGTATTTCTGTGATGCAAAGAGTCTGAATATAGGCTTTTAGTTTAAAAGCATGCACATTTGGAGGAATATTGGATTCTCATATGTTTGTCAATTTTCTATACAGAGGAGTTATATTTATTTAATATTCATTGTCATCACTATGAGCGCTGGTGTTTTCAATTCATACTTGCAGTCGGAGGGCGCTCTGTACACCTTTAGTCCACAAATTATTCTAAAGATGAAGAGGCTATTCCATGAATGGTGTTTTCAATTCATACTGCAGCCAGAGAGCGCTAAAGAAACAAAAACTCATCTAAAATTCATCTATAGAAGAAAAGAAAACAGGAACTTACTGCATGTCTTCCAGAGGTCGCTAACCATGGCTTTTACATCCAGATAAACACTTTTCAAGACAATAAATACACGATTGAGACGATGTATGCATGTGTTGCCTCTGAATTTGCCTCTGAATAGCGCTCCCTCCGTGGGCGTGGCCGCATTAGCGGATAATGAGCTGAATCACGGACTTCTGACATGGCTCTCTTTTCATACAGATTACATAAACACAGAATGTTTGTTTTCGATTTGACTTACACGATTTAAAACCTGACATTTCAATGTTTTTATAGACATAAGTCTGATTTTTTGTGTGATTAGTATTCACTAAGTTACAGTTCATTTTCTGAGAACTATCAGATTGGACTTCGTTCAGAGGGAGACGAGAGATCACGCATCATGTTAGTTTTCTTTATTTTACAAAAAGCACAACATTTTGTTTTTACTTTGAGTGTATACAAGTAAAAGAAGATATTCTATAGTTTCAATTGATATATTACTTATGTCTCTATGACAAAAAATGACGGAGTATTTTAAGTCTGTTTTGCTGCAATGTGAAAAAAACCTGCAAAACGCGCCGGCGCGTTTTCAGACCTCAGAGAGTTAATATAATATTTTTAAATATGATTGTTACATTATAAATATGGGTATTATCTCTAAGATGGATACCCAATTTGATATATGATATTTGCATTCTGAATCTAACCATGTCGTATCAACAAATGGAAAAGTCAGCTATTCATTATCATGTTAACTATTGTGCCTTTTGGCCCAACAGCCGTGGCGCTTTTTACCCCAAATACCATACTTTTACATATTCTTCCATTATAGAAAAACTATTGCTTAAATTACTATGAACAAAACTGAAAATCATTAAGAAGACCTTTGTCTGAAAATACAAACATTAATTTAATCGATTCTCATTTGCTACATTTTTTGACATTTTAAAAAACATGAAATATTAGATCAAACTACCTCAGAATCAACTTTGCGTTGCTGCCCGTGATCGTGTCAAGGATCAGACAAATTTGCACGTGCATTTTGAAAAGCGGATGTTTAGGAAAGTTCTGCGGCAAGTTTTTGTGTCATCTAGTGGTTTAGAGAAAATAAAATCAAAGACGCCTTTTGCCCCGCGGCGCCTTTAGCCCCGTTGTACCCTATTAATGTTAATAAATGAGTCCCTATTGTAAAGTGTTACCTTGATGGTTAATGTTGTGAATATCTAATTCAATTCCTTATGCCTAGGTTATATGTGTTTTAGACAGGTATGGAGAGCACATTTATAGCGAGCAATGATTTAATTCCTTTAGTTTACTTGTTTTCCCAGAATAATTAGTGAGGCAACCAATAGGGAAATTAAGGATAAATTTGCTCTTCGCTGTAGTCTTCAGTTAATGACATGATTCCTAACTTCATTGCTCTGACGCTGTGAAAATAAACAAGGTCCCTGCGGTTGGAAAATCCATCAGTCTTGAGCTCTTGACTGATGTAATCATTTCATAAAGTGCAATTATGTCTGTGATGGAGTGTAGGATTGGAGTCTGGGGAAATAAAGCCTCCTTAACAAACATTTCTGTGAGGATGAGAGTCTTATGAGATGAATTCATCACTCTCGCTGAGACCTTGACAGACACTGAAATATTTCTGTCATAGTGTGAGAGACAAGCCCACATGACCAAAGGTGAATCAAAATATGTCACTTCTTGAGTATGAGGAAATAATCAAAACACCAAGGTCCTGTTTGTCTATCAAGTTACAATATGAGGATGATGAATAGAGGGCTGTGATAAACTAACCTACGTAGGCAGAGGTGCAGTTTGGTTCTTGAACACAAGGACAAGACCCCTGGGCCATAATGTAATTGACGTGCATTTGTTCATTGTTTGCAACTGGTGATGCAGTCTGCATTGGAGCAGGAATATACAACGATGAGACAACATTGACATCCTACGTAATATGTAGGGCTGCCCCCTATTAGTCGACAAAAGGTTAGTCAGCGAGAAGAGGCTTAGTCGACCAAAATTATATTATTTGATTAGTCGCGGAAAAAAGAAAAAAAACTCCACAGGACATGGCAAAGTCACACAGTCTGTGAAGGACAGATAGTTAACGGCGGGTCCTTGTGGTAATTACAGTATATTGGGCAGGAAATACAAATGCTCGCCTGTCATCCACTGACCTCAAAAAATATAAAAAAACAAACAGAATGCACTTTCTGCTGTCTCTGTCTCTCTAAACTGGAGCGCGTCACAAAAATGAACAGAAACTCAACGTATAGGCTGCTTGCCTCAGACATGAGGAATATATCTGTAGAAAGCTCAGAATGTCTACTTTTAAATGAACCAATTCAAATTCGAAAACAAATACTCTCTGATTATGTAATCCGTATGAAAGGTGCATTTTTCTATAGGCACGTTCACTACACTGTGGAGATGGCGAGGCAGCAGCGTCAACTTAATCTTTGCAGTCGACACTAACTCAGAAAACGTCTCTGGTTACGTATGTAACCATGGTTCCCTGAGAACAGCGAACGAGACACTGCGTTTGATATGCTATGGGGAACGCCTCCTCGTGAACCGGTGTCTGAAAACAATTATCAAATCACGACAATCCTATTGGCTGGCGACAGCCTATGACGTCATCATTGCGGGACCCGGAAGTAAATAAGGAGCGCCTAGAGATGCAGTCAGTACCTTATCGTCTGAAGGGACTGTTCAGCAGGCAGCCCCGATGCATGGCAGGTAACGCAGTGTCTCGTTCCCTGTTCTCAGGGAACCATGGTTACATACATAACCTGAGACACTGCATTTGACACGCTATGGGGAACGATATACCCACGCCGCCATGCTTGAGGGGAGTGCATGCCAAAAAATGGCTAGACAAACGTCAGAACTAGCAGTTTCAACTGAAATGCCAGAACCACTCCCCCTACGGGTCATACATATCTAATGGATGAATTTGCACTTAGATTGGAATCATTTATTTAATTATGCTCTGTCAATCGTGGTAAAACATCACGGACACTGCAATGTTTGATACTGTCGATATGGTTACTGTTATGGTTTATTAGAATTATTAATACGGTTGTGACTTCAGCTGTTTGATCATACAGTTGAATGAACATATTCAAGCAGTTACTTTAATCTCCTGAATGAACAAAACATTTAAGGATTCACAGTTGTAAGCAATTGCTGCTGTTAATCTTAAAAAGTGACTGTGAACGCAACCATAGTAAACACCTTTCCTAATTAGGCCTAGACTGCATAAACCTTATCTTGATAAATAATATCATTAGGTAAAAGTTAATACATTAATTTGTTAGTTATTATTTATTGGTAAATTAACCAAATGATTAATTAACTATCCAGAAATTAATCAATAAATCAATCGATTGAAAAAAATAATCATTAGTTCCAGCTCTAAAGTATGGCAAAGTTGAATTTTTAGCCTTTTTTATTGGTTTTCAGAAATCATTCTAATATGCTGATTCGGTGCTCAAGAAACATTATATTATCAGAGTTGAAAACAGTTGTGCTATTTAGTATTTTTGTGGAACCTGTGAACCCGTGACGGTTCAAAAGGAAAGCATTTATTTGAAATAGACATTTTGTCTGTACTGTCACTTGTGCTGCAGTTACATGCACTTTCAGCATGTCAAAGAGCCGATTCAGAGGTCGCAATGTATCGACACTTCAGTCAAAGTATGTCAGATAATAGGAGTCTGCTGCGTTCTTCACAGCCTAATACTAAGAACCTGCCTGTAAGCTAGCAAATTGCATTCAACACTAATTACCTGATTTACATAATTCCTTTTGTGGATCAGGTGCTAAAACAGTGCAGTCAGATGTGCATGCAAATAAACAATTCTATTAGCTGGCACAATTTATTCGTAGTGAATTTCCTCCTTAGGGTGTACGGTGAACCTGTTTAAGTCTGATATAAAAGAAATGGTAGACTTCAGGAAGCCCATTGTGATTCGCATTGGATGGTGCTTTGAAATGACTTAAGTTAACCTGAACATAACCTTTGACATCAAACATTGATGAGCTAATTTAATTAAGCAATAATGAAAATACAAACCTGTTCTTATGGAAGGTAGCTGTAAGACCACAAAAACAACAGGGAAGAAACAAATAAATAAAAGCCTCATAAAATTCCATCTAATCCATTGTAATAAGAACAGAAGGAAAGATTTAATTAAATGTTTTGTAAATCATTACAATGTGATCCAGAATGACTACTGTCAGTCTATAATTTAGTGTTTAGCTATCATGTGATGAGTTTGTCTGCTTGCATTAGGTTACATATGCGAGGTTGAAATTGTCTGTTGGTATTTCATTGTATTTGGTGTTAAAGGGATAAGATCACCCAAAAATGAAAATTCAGTCATTAATTATTCGCCCTCATGTCATTCCAAACCCATAAGACTTTTGTTCATCTTCGGAACACAAATGTTCCTTCATAGACTACTATGCAACTTGAGTCACTTTAGAAAATTTTGACTTAACCACTCATTTCATATGGATTAGTTTTACAATCTCTTTATGAACTTTTTGAAGCCTCAAACTGGTAGTTGTGTAGCTGTCTATGGAGGGACAGAAAGCACTCAGATTTCATTCAAAAAAAGCTTCATTTAAGATGAACAAAAGTCTTATGGGTTTGGAATGACATGGGTGAGTAATCAATGACAGAATTTTCATTTTTGGGTGAACTAACCAGCAATCCTCAATTATTTATTAAAAGAGACAATATAAAAGAGTAAAATATTCAGACAAAAATAGTGTTTGTCATATCGATAGGTTATGTATAAAGGTGTAAATAAAACTTTACATGTTCTTCTGTTCATTAGGATGGAATTACCACATCATTTGCTAGCTCTTATTGAGGAGGACCTTTATGTTAACAACCTAGGTAGATAAAAGAAACGGTATGCAGGAAGTTAAATATTAATTTTTCCTGTGGAGGTGGAAAGTACTGTAATTATTTCATGGTGTACAAAGGGGTGAAAAAAAATCCCTCACAAAGAAAAACGTGATTTGATATTTGATTTGATCAAAAATCATGAAAATGTAAAATAAGTTAGAGAGGCATTATATCCTGAAATGTGTGATATTCCAAAATGATGATCAATTTTATTTTAGATTTTTACATTTGTTATATGATGAAAACATGAAAATTATTAGTTTACAAATTATGCACTATGGTAAAAGTGTTCATAGCATAATATTGTGCAAGGAATCACATTAAATTACCGATAACAATAACTAGGTTTGACTGCACTGGCCATTTAATCAACCGATTTAAAAAAAATAAATAAATAAAATAAACACTCCAAGTAAAATAGTGCTGAGCTTTATTACAAAAGAAGAAGTCTTGGGTGAAGTCATTATGCACATTAACAATAATTTAGGACAAATATTAGGTAATGTAATGGAAAATTATGTGAGTAGAGCTCTGTGGTGCGGCAGGATTTTGATTTTGGGGGTTCTTACCCCAGGTAGGGGTGCCAACTTACCCCAGTAGTGTCCATCTTACCCCTGTTTTAATATTTTACATTTTGTGCTATAACAACTAAATTAGCAAATGTTTATATTTATTTCCTATAATGCATCATCATCCTGCACGTGCTAAACTTATGTCTATGTATATGTTTCAGTTTAAAAGTGAATCCACATTGTTTTTAGTTTTAGTGTTAGTGTCCTATTAGCCTTGGTGGCAAACATACTGCTGTTCTCTCTCTACTAATGTAAAATCTAGTCAACAAATTAATTACTTTATAATGATATGAAAATATGTACTGTAGTGTACTGTTTTGTTGTCTATGTTTTAAAGGGGACCTATTATGCCCCTTTTTACAAGATGTAAAATAAGTCTGTGATGTCCCCAGAGTGTGTATGTGAAGTTTTAGCTCAAAATACCCCATAGATAATTTTTATAGCATGTTAAAATTGCCACTTTTGGGGGGTGAGCAAAAACGCGCCGTTTCAGTGTGTGCGCTTTAAATGCAAATGAGCTGCTGCGCACGGCCTAAGAGGGCGGAGCTTCAAGAGCCGATTCTCCGGTGTCGGGAGTCAGTCAGGATGCACTATAATGTCAGAAATTGTGAATATATGCTGCATGGAGATAGAACAGTTTAGTTTACGGTTATAACCTTTATTGTCTTCTCGTTTTTAGCCACTATATTAGTACAAGACTGTTTACCAATGAGTTTTATAACGTTTATTGTACTTCACACAAAATATGAAGCATCTGTTTTCACTCTAGAAAATCACTGTAAGAAAACCCAGTGCAAGTGTGCATTAAAATATTATCCATAAACTCTCTCTCTCCCTTGCATTATAATCAACATACACAGCGAAGTACACCCAAAAATGAAAATTCTGTCATTAATTACTCATCCTCATGTTGTTCCACATCCATAAGACCTTCGTTCACCTTCAGAACACAAATTAAGATATTTTTGATAAAAAATAGCCTACTGTTATCTATTATGTTAATCTCTAGAGAATATCTGTTTAAAGTAAAACTTAAAACTTACCTTTTAGAAAAGGCTTATAACATGTGAGTCATTTTGAGCTTGTTTTCTCTGTATGTAATATGTCTTTGTATGTTATCTTATTGTTTCGATTGGTATTTTTTAATATGGTTTTTTTGTAGTTTTTTGGACAGCACAATGGTCAGTGACTGTAGTTTTATTGTTCTATATAAATAAACTAACTAATAGCAATCACAACTGTAATCAATAAATTATATTGTATTTAACTTTATTTAGTGGGGCCCAAAAGTCTAAAAGCTTTATAAAAAATTTATTTAAACGTGGAAATAAACAAAGAAAGAAAAAATTATTTTGGAAAAATAAATAAATAAAGAAAATAAAGAAACACTGATATAAAATGTAAAATTTTAAATATCATATAATTTATAAGCTGCTTAGAGAAGTAGAAAATAGTCAAAGCTAGAAAAAAGTTACTTTTTTTCTTTGCTTCCTTGTTTGATGCATTCTGAAGACTTGAATTACTGAAGGCACCATATAAAACTCAATTTGCTTTTAGAGAGACTTTCACAATTTCCATTTTCCAATTGCTACAAACAAATTCAAATGGGCACAATAAATGATAATGGCTACCAACCATCTCTACAAAGGATATTTTTTAAGCTAATGTGAATGCTTCTGGAACATTGACTTAACTCATGATGAATTCAATCGAATGCCTTACTCCCAGCAATACATTTTATTTAAAAAACCCTTAAAGCTGATTCGCTTATTTTGTCTCTGTGGTATTGACTTTCTCGTACCGGTGGTTAATGTGAAGAGACAATTATAAGGAAGATATTCTTGATATCTGAATAAGAGGTGGATTTTTATGTGAAGACATGGGCACAGTAATTAGATGATGTCAATAATCTTAAAATGGCCACATGCTTAATATATCAGCCTAGCATTATTTATGAGCATCTTTTTCATTTTCCTTTATGTCTAAAGCCACAGCTTTCACCAGGTCATGTTACTCTAAAAGTTCTGCAGGGAATCATGGAACTGTATCTTTGACCTTAGTATTTATTTCAAACTGTTTTATATCTGGATGAGTTGGACTGGTTCATTTTATAGACATTCTAAAATAATTAGCATGCTCATTTCACATGAATATAATGTCAATGTATATCTGGTTCCACAATATTCTGTAAACATTCACTTTCTCTGAAGGAAGAAATTTGAAACAGGTGTGAATGGAAGATATGTCATAATTTGAAGCATATAAAAGCATACAGAAACTGACCAAGGGCACATACAGCAAATAAAGCATAAAAAAAACCGCCAGGGCAAGCAAAGAGGTTGTTAGGTCTCAAAAAGTGACCTGAATTGAATTAATCGGCCAGACTCGGTCTTCAGACATTTTATAGAAGGTGCAGGGCAAATATCCCTCAAATGTTTATTGTAAATGGCTGCCATTCAGAACCAGTTAACATATTACTTATAAAAAAGGTTCAGGAAATAATAAAGTTTTAAAATAAATTTGTTGGCAAAAAGTTAAACATTTTAACCTCACCAAAGAGAATTGTTTGAGAAAGAAAAAAAAGAAGAAATTAAAACGGGTTTAAACACTATTGGTAAAGCAAACACATAGCCCCACCCCAAACTCACGCCATTGGTTTACCAGCTTATGTCAATGTTGCTGGGCTCAAAACAGCAATGATTTGATAGTGTCACAATGCTTTTCATTTTTTCAGTCAACCTATCAATGGCTTACTTGGCTTTCTCTGCATATCAAAGTGGGATATTGTATTTTAATCATTCAACAACTGAAACACTTCAGGTGTAAATCATAGATTATTAGTAGAGGATTAGTTTATTAATGTTGTTTACTGTTCATCGAGCATTACAAACATTACAGATGGCCCTAGCAGTTCATGACCCCATAACATGACATAAATTACCCATAAAGTAATTAAATGTAGTGAGCACTACTTAGAAATTTCATTCCCTGACCTTTTGCAAATAGTCCACTTACAGTGCTCAGCGTTAATCAGTACACCCCCTTTGAAAAGTAACATTTTAAACAATATCTCAATGAACACAAAAACAATTTCCAAAATGTTGACAAGACTAAGTTTTATATAACTTCTGTTTAACTTATAACATGAAAGTAAGGATAATAATATAACTTAGATTACACATTTTTCAGTTTTACTCATATTAGGGTGATGCAAAAATGAGTACACCCCACTGAAAGTCTCTGGAGCAAAGCTAAATTTTAGACTACAAATGTTTAATTTAACAAGAATTCAACCACAGGTGAGTCTAATTATTCATTACACAAGTGTCCAGCAGACAGTTGACTATAAAAGGGTGTTAAAACCCCTTCCCATTTCATGCTGTCAGCAATGGCACCACATGTAAGAGAAATGTCACAAGACCTGAGAAAGAAAATAATTTATTTACACCAGAAAGGTGAAAGCTACAAGAAGATCAGCAAAGTTTTACTTATCAGTCAGAATACTGGAGCAAAAGTGGTGCAAAAAGATGGAACTGCAACCATCTCACAGAGACGTCCGGGTCGTCCACGGAAGTTAACACCTCGACAGGAGCATCTTCTGATGAGAAGGGTTGAAGAAAATCGGCATGCAAGTTCACTGCAGTTATCTAAAGAAGTAGAAAGCCAAACTGGGGTGACTATTTCCCGTGACACAATACGGCGTACACTGCAGAGGAATGGCATGCATGGGTTCATGCCATTCCTAAAGCCCAGGCACAAAAAAGCCCGCCTAGAGTTTGCCAGGGCCCATGCTGACAAAGATGAAGACTACTGGGACTCTATATTCTCTGGATTGATGAGACCAAGATAAATGTTTTGGAATTGTTGGCTTCAATACTGTATGGTGTCAGGTGAGGAATACAAAGAAAAATGCATGGTGCCTACAGTGAAACATGGTGGTGGCAGTGTCCTTATGTGGGGCTGCATGAGTGCTGCTTGTGTTGGGGAGCTGCATTTCATTGATGGCATCGTGAATTCACAGATGTACTGCTCTATACTGAAAGAGAAAATGCTACCATCACTCCGTGCCCTTGGTCGTCGTGCACTTTTCCAACATGACGATGATCCTAAACACAAATCTAAGGCCACTGTTGGATTTCTGAAGAAGAACAGGGTGAAAGAGATTCATTGGCTCCTGATCTGAACCCAATCCAACACCAATGGGGAATTCTGAAGAGACAAGTTGAGCATCACCCTCCATCCAGCATCCAGTCTCTAAAAGAGGTCATTCTTGAAGAATGGAAAAAGATAGATGTTGCAAAATGTCGCCAACTTGTTCATTCCATGCCTAGAAGACTTGGTGCTGTCATTAAAAATCATGGAGGCCATACAAAGTACTAGAAGTAGTAGTTTTTGTTGTGGGGTGTACTCATTTTTGCATCACCCTAATATAAGTAAAACTGAAAAATGTGTAATCTAAGTTATATTATTAACCTTACTTTCATGTTATAAGTTAAACAGATATTATATTAAACTTAGTCTTGTCAACATTTTGGAAATTGTTTTTGTGTTCATTGAGATATTGTTTAAAATGTTACTTTTCAAAGGTGGTGTACTCATTTACGCTGAGCACTGTACCTTCTCAAGAAAACCTCCGAGATCGATTTAAAAGCTCTTACCAACCATGTCATGCTTTTCTCCTCTGTCTCTCTTTTTTTCCCCTCTGTATTGCAGATATTCTTCAGTTCTCTCTCCTATACGGTCTGAGCATTTTATTGACATTATAAATTAAAAAACAGTTCCACTTGGACAACAACAGACAAGCCCCAGTCAATAGAACTTTAATGAAACCTCCCATTTGTATCTAAAATAACTGAACTTTCACTGAACTGTCAATAAGAACAGAAAACGACCAGAAATTTAGCAAATATCCAAAGGATAGTTTGAAATGGCATAGTATTCGACTTTTCAGTGTCCAGAAAAGTCGAATACAAAGGGAAGAAATGGAAAAAGAAGAATGCGCTGAAGTGGTGAAATAACAAAAAATTATGGTTTTAAGGCCCAGTCCAAGTGGAGTGATGCTGTAGAATCCTAGTGAAGTTTGTAATAAAATTCATTGACAGTGAATTCTCCCCTGGCATACTGTTTTTGACACGAGAGGGCAAACATTCAAGCTTATTAGCTCTATGACAAGCAATGATAAACAATAGATGAGATTCCTATAATGAACACAAGAATCTATATATATCTGGACAGCTGAATGACTGAAGACATCACTCTAGAAATGAAACACAGTGACTATTGAATGAACAACAGATGACATGACACCAGTTGATTAGGTGACATGGAATGATTGGAGTGGATGAATCATGGTATGACAGTGACTGTTGGAAGAATTTGAAGACAAGACTAATTAAAAATGACTTACATTTGTATTAAGTATCATGGGCATGAATAATTGCTTTATCTGCTTACTTATAGACTTTATGGGCGCACTTAACATTATCTCACAAATTTAGTAACATAAAAAATAAGAAGGGTGTTAGAAAAACTGCTCCTGCTTAATAGAAGTACTTTTTAAGTGTCCGTAATTACAGTGTAGTATAATGAAGCAACAGTACAAAGCCTCTTCTACTCTGTGCATGATCACAAGTCTGCTGTTTTAGCTCTCACATAGACACACATTAAGTTCAATCTTTTCTTTTCTCATCCCCATTTCTTTTTTATGCAAATTCTTATTCTTATCTTGCATTAATTTTTAAATAAGAACATTGCTCTCACAATTTTTTTATTATCTTTCTTTCTCTTTAATTTTTTTGTATTGTTTTTTTTCTTTTGATTTGTACTCATATTTTCCATAACTATGTCTGTGAATTCATTTTATTTGATTTCAAGTGTTTGCTTTACAGAGAAACAAGAATGCTAGTTGCTGTTATACATTCTGTAAAAAAAGTTGACTATATACAGATACCTTAAATGTTTTACACACAAGTGAAACAGATAAACTGTAAGTGTAAGTCAAACAAATTTTTCATTTTTACTTTTTTAGTTTTAGCTCAATGTTCTTCAACACTAAGTAAATTTAAAGTGGAAAAGAAATGTAATTAACTTACCACTGAATTGGAAACACTTTACAATAAGGTTAATTTGTTAACATTAGTTAATGTATTAAATAACATGAACTAATCATGATCAATACATTTGTTACTGTATTTGTTAATCTTTGTTAACGGTAGTTAATAAAAATACAGCAGTTCATTGTTTGTTCATGTTAGTTCACAGTGCATTAACTAATGTTAACAAATACAACTCTTGATTTTAATAATGTATTAGTAAATGCTGAAATTAACATTAACAAAGATTAATAAGTGCTGTAGAAGTGCAGTTCTTTATTAGTTCATGTTAATGAACCTTATTGTAAAGTGTTACCACTGCAACTTTTTCAAAGTATCTTTTATTACACATGGAACATTAAGGTATAGTTCTCCCCAAAATGAAAACATCATTATTTACTGACATGTCTGACTTCTTCTGTGGACACAAAATAATTATTTTTATGGATGTTTTAACTGTTTTTGTCCATACGTTGAAAGTCAGTGGGGTCCAAAACTACACTGGACCCCATTCACTTTCATTATATCGACAAGGTGCCTTGTTTTAAAGTTCTCCAGCTACATGTGGTGAAGCTCATGAGGCAAATGGAATTGCCCAGCTAGACTTATTGGGCCTCATTTATCAATCTAACATAGAAACAAGTGCAGATCCGAGCACAGAAATCATCTCTCAACAAGGTTCATGTGTGATTCACGAAACATTCATATGCTGCCAATCGTACTGTCAGCTATGGGGCTGGGAAGAGAGGACCCAAATTCAGAGATGCACTTTAGCAAACTTTATTTAGAATAAAAATTTAATTAAAAGGCAAACTAAAACTACTTTATGTGTCTTGAGTGTCATAAACAGCCACTTTGTGTAGACTATTTGAATCTTAATGTCAAAACTGCAACCAATTAATAATTATCTTCGTAAGACCAGATTGTTTCAGCAAAACCTTGCTTGCTAGTGCTCAGACACAAAATGGCCCTCATTCCGATTGGGCACACATTTCTTAGCATTCATCAGTATGGACATGAGCGGTGGCTACGATCGAATCTCATGTCAGGCTTCAGCTCATGTACGCAAGTTTTTGATCTGGTGGAGAATTGTTATCAGAGCATTTTGTTCATTTAGATTATTTTCCTGACCAACAACTGACGCTTTTTAGCCGATCATTATCCATTAAACAACATGTCAGTGTTAAATTCAGTTAGAATAGATAGATGTCTGTGATCCATTAAAATACTACAATTGTGCAAAAAGTACAACGTATTTGTTTTGTTTTCTTTTTTTCTTTTTTTTGTTAAATCCAAATGATCGCGCAGGCGCCTCATGCGTGCACAGAACAACAGTTCTAATGTTGCTAACTTTACATTTTAGCGAGTTCTGCAGTCATCCAAACATATGTTACACTGCTCAAATGAAATGGCCCACTGTACAATCTGTGCCAGTCAGTGTGCCCACCACCCCACCAAACACATATCTTGGATGAATTAAACATTTTTAAGGATGATGTTTTACATGGATATTGGAACATGAGTGAAGTACAAAGCCTTGTTTACATAATGAATAATAGTTGAGCAACCCAATGTTACTGTAGATCGCAAATAAGGAAACATTTGGATTCGTGCCGAATGAGAGAGGTAGCCTATACGTGAGCCCAAAGTCATTTCAGTTTCGCTTTAAATAAATTAATCTTGGCTGGACGTTTGTATGTTGTTTATAATGAATGCCACTAGCCTAATATGTGTTTTATTTTATGATTTAATAGCTAATTATTTTTCATCTGTGTTCTGTTCTGAACCAAAATAGCCTAGGTTATATAATTATAATGTTTGTAAATGTTTTGTTTTATTTACCAGTATTTAATATTCATATAAATGAATGTAATTGTTTGAAATTATGAGGTTAACAGGGTTTTTTTCTTGTAAGAAAAATTTCTCTTTCATGAGATTACTTCCTCATCTTGACAGAGTTATGTTTCTCCATCTTGTAAACTCAAGGGGTAAGGCTTCTAAACCGTGAATTTTTCAACCTGGTCTCATGGAAAGACATACCTGTGGGAACGTTTTCTTGAGTTGCAAAAATACGTACCAATACGTACATATCGCAGTTTTCAACAGAAATGAACACTAGAGGCAGTAAAACAGCCAGCGCTTTTAATTGTTTTCATTCACAGTTACGATTATAGGGTCAGATTATGGATTAATAAAGACTTGTTTTCACGTCTCCTTCCTTGCACAATATTATGTTATGACTTCAAAACGCTTTTTATCAAAGTGCCCGATTTGCAAACGAATATATGTTGGACTTTGCATCGCTTAACCAGCTCCATATGTTTCACTTTTCTGATATAACAAGCTTGCTCTGTAGCTCAGCTGGTACGAACTTGTACTTAGGACAAGGAAGCCTTGGGTACGAATCCGGGGAAAAACGAATCACGGTAAAAGAGCTCAAAGATGAGAGATCAAAACAAGCTAAAACAGCATGGTTACTGATGCTTTTTATGTCACATTTGCTTTTGTTAACACTATCGGGTTAGTTTTATATGTAGTGTTGGTGGTACGTTATTTTGAAACGTAATGGAGCATTACACTTTTAGCACCACTCACCAGACACATTTTAAATCAGAACTGCGGTGATTCGTATAAAAACCAACGTTATAAAAACGTACCATATTTACGTTTATCTGTTCCGGCAAAAAAATTAACACGCTTTTAGCGCCACTCAGTGGACATTTCACATTGAAGCTGCAGTGCAGTGAACGTACGTATTGGTATGTATTTTGCGACTCGCGAAAACGTTCCCACAGGTGCGTTTTTCTAATGAGACCAGGCTCGAATTTTTAGGGACGTGATATTTAAATAACGATTGTTTTGCACCGCCACATTTATCAATGTACGATCATTCATACGATGGGATTGGCAGCATATAAATGTTTTGTGAATCACATGTGAACCTTGTTGTAAGATGGTTTCTGCGTTCGGATCAGCTATTGTATCTGCGGTCGATTGATAAATGAGGCCCAATAAATCTAGCAGGGTTATTCCATTAGCCTCATGAGCTTCACCACATGTAGCTGGAGAACTTTAAATTCAGGGCACATTGACCACTGAATCCCTCACCACCACATCACACCAATGCCCGCTCTTGTTGGCTTCCATTTTAGCTCAGAACCCGCTCTACCACTGATTACAGAAGAACACATCTTTTGCTCATAATGGCAGGTGGGGGCATTCCATCTGAGCAAAGAGACCCAGGACACAAAAATTTCCCACCTTTAATCTCCCTCTATCAGCACAGATGAGAGAAATAGCCTTTCATTGCTGAAGAGCACAATGACATCACAAACTTCTGTGCTAGTGAAAAAAACACCAGGCAGTCCAAGTCATTTTCAGCAGGTGCACTACTAAACATCCTGTTCAAAGCAAAGACTACCACATGTAACAGAGAAAAACACAATGCTGATGTCCAATTGCTCTGCATGTGGGTTTAGAACAATATGGGAACACATATTAATAATATTATTATTATTATTAATATTTCAATCATTTTGTCCCCCAAAGCAAAGTTATATGGTGAAAAACAAAACATAAAACAGGGAATGAGAGGATACAATACAAGGCTAGTATTTAGGTTGTAAAATGTCATGTGGTGATTTTATGAATTAATCATTCAAATAAAAATAAAAACTTTACCTTGAAAAATTACACGTACTCATATTAAAGATGTATAAAAAATGCGTAACACTCAAGCAGCAGCCTCTCCCCGTTTCTATTGAAGCCAATACGGAAGTGACTTAAACTGCAATTCATTGACTTGCCACTAGGGACAGGCTCCAAAAGAGAGCAGAATCTCATTGAGCCCCATGTTAAAATGCCCAACTTTCCAGCAGAGAGAGAGAAAAAAAATTTAGCTAGTCTATATAGCTAATTTTGACCTTTATGACAACTGTGAGGGGGGTGAATTTTTTTATAACATCCTTTTAAATTATATTAAGCCGTAGAGTTTTGCATAATTAAGGGTGCAGCCACTTGAATGACAGATGTATTGCCGCTGCACCCACGTCCCGCCTCTTTGCCCATTTTCTGTTATCCGGGATTGACGCGTGGTGACGCGCTGCCAAGATGGCAACGGCCAGCTTTAGGTTTCAAAAATGCTCTTCAGAAACCTACGGGTGACGTCACGGACAATAAGTCCATATTTTTTACCGTCTATGGTAACACTTTACAATTACACTCTAAAAAATGTTTGGTTAAAAACAACCCAAGTTGGGTTGAAAATGGAGAAACCCAGCAATTGGGTTGTTTTAACCCAGTGGTTGGGTTAAATGTTTGCCCAACCTGCTGGGTAGTTTTATTTAACCCAACTACTGATTAAAAATGACTATATGGCTGGCTTAAAATGAATCCAAAATATGTGAGAAATAAAAAAATCAGACACATAATTACTAGAGGCAACAATAATAATCAAAAGGTGTGCATTTATTAATAAGCAATTTAATAAATGTTTATTGTTTATTATTCATTATCTTATTAATAAATGCTCATTTATTAAACATGTTAATAAATGTTAATTTCCAGCATATTTTGGGTTCATTTTAAGCAAGCAATACAGTAATTTTTATACAACAGTTGAGTTAAATAAAACTACCCAGCACGTTGGGCAAACATTTAACCCAACCACTGGGTTAAAACAACCCAATTGCTGGGTTTGTCCATTTTCAACCCAACTTGGGTTGTTTTTAACCCAGCATTTTTTAGAGTGTAGGTTTCATTAGTTAACAGTTAACTACTTTAGTGAACTAAGAATGAACAATATTTCTACAGTATTTATTAATCTTAATTCATGTTAATTTCAGTGTTTATTAATGCATTATTAAAATCAAAAGTTGTATTTGTTAACATTAATGCACTGTAAACTAACATGAAAAAATGAGGAACGACTGTATTTTTATTAACTAACATTAACAAAGATCAATAAATGCTGTAACAAATTTATTGCATTATTAGTTCATATTAGTTAATACATTAACTAATGTTAACAAATGAGACCTTATTGTAAAGTGTTACCAATTATTATTTTATTTTTTTTATTCTTTTTTTTTTATACTTAATTGACATTTTAGAGTCATTATTTGTAATATATTCTTGAAAATGGTACCACATGAAACCAACATGAATTAAAAATATAGTAGGCTACATTTTTTTTGCTGGTATGTTTTTGACCCAAATACTGTTTACATGACTTTTACATGTTATATTTTATGTATACTGTTACATAAACCAGTGCATGACCAGTGCATCTTGCCACACTTCATTCCCACCCACAAACCTTCTATTTAACCTCCTGTACTGATGTCAATTAGAAGCAGGCTGCAGTGTGAAAATAGTAGCCAGGGAGCATCTTTCTATTAAGTGGGTGTTAATGAAATTGCACAAACTGTCATTGTTTCAAATTTGCCCCCTGCCCTGTAATGAGGGCGCACAGTCCAATGGAGGAATCAATTAAAACACGATTTGTTTAAAGTCTTACAAAATGTACAATATGTAGTCTGACAACAGACCTTAGCTAATTGAATTTACATCCACACATTTTTGTTTTGCTCGTAAGCAGATTATATCCTGATTCCCGGTTTTGGTGATTGCGATTTAAAGTTTGTTGTGCTGGTTCGGAGGCTGTAAACCCGTTCTTTTGGCCAGTATTTCTAATTAAAGCAGAACAAGCTAAGCCTGCACAGACTTCCCTCATTAAGTCAATGTGTTATGTGGACTGATTTAATGTTGACTTTCATTAATGGGATAGAATAATTCATTCAAGCCTTTTTAAGATGTGGAATCTTACTTTAGAATATATGCAAAACACAGGCTGACTTGGAAGCAAATTTACACTGGTGTTAGGGGATAGGAATGACAGCTCATCTGCTCAAATAAGCCTCAAACTGTTCCTTGAATCCAATATGTAATCTAATAGACATTCACCCCATGTGCAGTTTCAGTCTAATTACTGTATCTTGGCAACATTTATTTTCAACAGAGACACATCTAAGCTTGTTCTCATTTATTTTAAAAAGTAAACATTGTATCAAGTAGGATAGAATGCTGCTAAAAACCCCCTTAAGGAAAATATAATTACATTTGCTTTATATATAAATTATGTTGCTCCATCAACATAATTTATATATAAAGTGTATTTTTATTGAAAATTGATGGAGCAACAACATTTGTGTAAAACTAATGGTAAAATATGTTTGTTTTCATTAAAAATCATGTAAACAAAATTGTGGGGTAAAAATACCCCCAGCCTAGAGCAGAAGACACCCGGGGAACCTGTAGTGATATAGAGTTAATAAACCAGCAATAGTTATATGGCAAAATATTTTTTTTTTCTTTTTTTTTACCATTCAGGCTAAAGGGGCGGTCACACTGCACTTTTCGTTCCATTGACTTCCATTCAAACGCATGCGAATGCGTCAGACCGGAAACGCAAGCTCGTGCAAAAAATTTCGCATTTCGCTGCGTTCCAAAGTTCAAGTTTGGTGAACTCTGAACTGCAAATTCGCATAACGTGAAGACGTGCGACAAGTAGAAGATCGATTCGTCACGGCATGACCTCTTGGCTGAATTAAAAGAATTATATTTTTGCAGTAAAGTCGAGTAGGTTCTATATTTTTACATTTTGAATGTATTACTTCAAGTTATGTGTTGAATTCATGTTTATAAAAAAGACGTTGTAGACCGTGATGTCATATCACGACCGTTACAGCATCCGAATAAATTTCGCACGTTCAAAGTCTAGTGTGACCGCGGCTTAAGGCCGCACGAAGCCGGAGCTTACCCTAAACCGATCTTTTTTTTTCCTCGTCTCAAAAAATATCTGCGTCCACACGAAACTACTGAAACGACTCAAAATGATGTAGTATACATGCCAGACCGTTATGTGGCGCTGTAATTCTGCCACAGAGATGCACTTAAAGCAGCGAACAAGACTTGGAGCATGCACATAAACCTTGTGCGCTGTATACAAACTATAGTAAAGCTTAGATTAGTGTTGTCACGGTACCAAAATTCCAGTAGTCGGTACCGATACCATGACAATTTTACGGTTCTCGGTACCAATTTCGGTACCACAGCAAAATCCATTGGAACTATTTTACTATTTTATATAGCCTATTTTAAAAACATTAAATATGATTTGGAGTGTGTGTGTATATATAGGCTACCTCAATGAAATACATTTTGAAATATAAAATAAAAATAAATGCTCAAACATCCATTTTGAACTGTTGAAAAAAACAGCATATGCTGGTTTTGAAGCTGGTATGTTGGTCAAGTGTTGGTCCTAAACTGGTCCTGCTGGTCCATGCTAGTCCTACACTGGACCAGCTCAAACTAGCATACCAGCTTCAAAACCTACCTTACCAGCATATGCTGGTTTTTTCAACAGGGGTAACAGACGTGCGTGTTTATAAAAAATTAGCTATTCTGTCAGTGAAACAACACACTATAGCCTGTAAAACTATGAAATAAATATCGGTAAATAATGGTAACCTAAATAATAAGAAAGTTAAATATAATTTTTTTAAAAACATTTGTTTTTTTATTGCCACACAAAGATGCGTCAAATAGCCAAAGTCCCGTTATTCTATAGTCTTTGAGATAGCCTACCGCTCTGCGCTTTGAGAGGGATGTGGGACATGAGCAGGAAAGAGACCATTTCTCTTTAATAATATCTTTATGTTATCTCCTGATGTTACAAGCAACTGACACTTGTTGTAAAAGGTCTTAACAGCGAGTTTTATCCTCCGCAGGGGCAAGACATTCAGGCTTTGTTTGATTTAGTGTTGTCAGAGAAAACGAAAGTAAAAATCATCAGCGTGTTTGAATCGCGCTATACAAATAAACTTGATGCGCCTTAAAGTCTAATAACAAGCACAAACTGTGTTAAATAGAAATTGACGTGCAAGCAAAAAGGTTTCTGTCCTACGGTGTTTTTTCTACTTTACCACAGTAAAGAATGCGAATATAATAGGCCTAAATGCGAACGAAAGGAAGAAACGTTTATAATCCCCTGCGTGAGTGAAGATTTGGGAAAAGAAACAGAGATTCCATGTTTAGTGGAATAACTAATGGAATATTGTTAAATTCTCTGCTGGGTGACCAGATCGCGATTCGCAAAACGAAAAGAATAAAGCTTAAATGTATGGACTCGCGTACCTCTCTCATTCGGCATGAACCAAAATGTTTTCATGGATGCGATGTCACATTTAATTGCTAACCTATTATTTCTTCTGTAAACAAAGCTTTGTGCTTCACTCGTGTCATATTCAAGTAAATACTGGCACAGCCCTATCAGTGGGTACCGAATATACCCAGATTCTCGGTACTACCGGTACTACAGAAATGCGGGTATCGTCACATTTTCAAAATTTCAGTACGGACTTGGTACCGAAGTACCGGTACTTTTGACAACACTAGCTTAGATATAACGCTTTATTTTGGCTCAGTAGCTTCTGCAGCACGAACAAAAGCATCTAGAGTCTGCTATTGCTCTTGTTGTTGCTGTTTTGTGCTGTCGACACGTGGGGTGATGACATCATCATTTCAGAAAAAATACGTATTGGCTGTCCACACGAAAACGCAAAGACGGCGTTTTCAGATTTATCCACTCTGGGACCCGGTTTCAAAAAATAGCCGTTTCACCTTTCGAAAACGCCGGATCCGTGTGGACGAAACGCCTATCCGATACAAAATTTGTGCGTAATCACAAAAACGCGTCTCCGTGTGGACGGGGCCTAAGTAGCCTACTTCACTTGAGGAAATGGTGCATCAATTTTCTATTTAATCACTTTTGGCATTTCATACTTATGTTTTATTTTTATATTAATATATTATATTATAAAAAATTATATGTATTACAGTATTAGTATTGATAAAATAAAAACTGTACTCTTATGAAATTGACTATGTACATTTGTTTCACACATTAATCTGCATCTTTGTTGCAGTCATTGGCTTTTTAATTGCTTGTTTCACTTTTAGTTACTTAGAAACGTGATTTAATCAACTTCATCAAAACGGAAAATTATAAAGACCTTTTTCTCAAAATATATGTGACATATTTTGTTTTTTACATTGAATTACCTCAACATCAACCTTTTGTCATTGCACTCAATGAACTCATCAGGACAAAATGCAGTGTATAATGAGAAACCAGTAAGTGCTGTGTTTGTGTTGGTTGCTATTTAATGTTCTGAGGAAAATCATCACATCACAAGGACCTTTTACTCCAGGTGACCCTTTTGCACCCTATAATCCAGGTGTGCTGTGTATTTCATATTCTGAACATTCGCTCATGCTCTCAAAATAAGACATTGCCTAGTAACAAGGGAAGTATTTTGTTTTCTTCTTTTTAATTTAAACCCTGTGCATGAGTTCACAAAGTTTAGCTGACCTTTGCTGAACCTTGTAGACCGTAATGACACTTAACGTTATTAATTTGGTATCTGCACAACCTGTGGTCATGATGACCACTGATATCACTACATTGCAAGATCTCAAAATACCTGTTCCTCATTTATGATATCATAGAGCATATTTACATATGCTAGGCGACAAGAACAATCCTCTGTAGACTAGACCGCCCCATTTAGAAACACTCAGTCCAACCCAAATGCAATTTTTACTAAAGTAAAGTAAGTATTGTTTATTTATATAAATACACAGCAAAGCTGAACAGAGTAAGGAAAAGTTAAATGGAAAAACAGAATAAAACAAAACTAAAATTAGATTAAAACTCCTGGGAGTAGAGATACCTTTCAGCCTCTTTTTAAAAATGATTATAGAAAGTGGGAAGCAGGTGATAATCCGTAATTGATAACTATTCTTAACGACCAAATAATTTGCTTGCGGTTAAGCATAATTCTGAGTCCAGGATGATACCAAGGTTCCTAACCAGAGAAGAAATGGAGAGGAAATGATTGCCAAGCTCATTAACGAGACCATCTCTCAGTCTTGGGGGACCAAAAACAATTATTTCCGTTTTTTTGTCTTTCAATTAAGTTGGAGAAAGTTATTTGTTAACCATTTCTATCATCGAAACAGTCCAACAATGGTTGAATGGAGTCACCAGCTTTCAATGGTATGTACAACTCAGCATATAAATAAAGAGACATTGTGCCCTCTAATAATATTCCGCAGTGGACGCATATATAAGTTAAAGAGAAGCGGGCCAAGAATGGAGCCCTGAGGTACACCGCTAATAATAGGAGCTTAAGATGAGGAAAACTTGTCCAGCGCTACAGAAAAGGACCCGTCTTTAAGATATGAACTGAACCATTGTAAGGTTGATGCCAATCAAATGCTTTAAATGCCAAAGAAGGTCATTATGATCTACAGTATTAAAGGCAGCTGTAAGATCTAATAGCATCAAAACAGCATTTTTCCCATTTGCATCGAAAAACATTAATATTTTTACTAGCCATGACTGGATGTATGAATTTAGATTTTAAAACCTAATATTATCTGTAACATCTAACACATCACCTCATTCATTCATTCATTCATTCATTCATTCATTTCATTTCAGTTCATTCATTTAAGTTCATTCATTTTAATTTATTGACTCATTCAATCATTTCAGTTTCTTCATTTGTTCATTCATTTCAGTTCATTCATGTCAATTAATTCATTTAATTTCAGTTCGTTCATTCATTCATTAATTTCAGTTTATTCATTCATTCATTTTAATTCATTCATTTCAGTTCATTCAAGTTTAATCATTCAAGTTCATTAATTTAAATTCATTCATTAATTTTATTTATTATTTCAGTTCATTCATTTCATTCATTCATTCATTAATTTCCATTCATTCATTTCAGTTCATTCATTTTAATTTATTGACTCATTCAATCATTTCAGTTTCTTCATTTGTTCATTCATTTCAGTTCGTTCATTCATTCATTCATTTCAGTTTATTCATTCATTCATTCATTTTAATTCATTCATTTCAGTTCATTCAAGTTTATTCATTTCATTAATTCATTCATTTCAATTCATTCATTTCATTCATTTCATTCATTTCATTCATTTCATTCATTTCAGTTAATTCATTCATTTATTTCAGTTCGTTCATTCATTCATTCATTTTATTCATTCATTCTAGCATGTTCATTCATTCATTCATTTCAGTTCATTCATTCATTTCCATTCATTCATTTCAGTTCATTCATTTTAATTTGACTCATTCAATCATTTCAGTTCATTCATTCATTTCAATTAATTCATTTCAGTTCATTCATTCATTTTTATTCATTCATTTCAGTTCATTCAAGTTCATTCATTCATTTAATTTCAGTTCATTCATTAATTTCATTAATTTATTTCAGTTAATTAGTTCATTCATTCATTCATTCATTTCAGTTCATTCATTCATTTCAGTTCATTCATTCATTTCAGTTCATTCATTGACCTCAGTTACTGGTCAATATAAGTCATTCTGTATCAATTTCAAACAGTTAATAAATAGAGTTTGATACCCATCCATTGGATTTTCTTTTCACACCCTGATATTCAAAGCATTGACATTTACATGTCTGCATAGTGTTTGAATGATGGTGTGACAGTAGTGAGGGGATCTATATGGCTACATTTGTTGCAATCTAAGCCACGTTTTAATGCCAAATCCAATAAGAGTAAGGAAGTGAGATGTAAAGAGACCAAAATATCTGCTGTGACGAAGATGTACCCATGTCGTCTTTGTCTGAGTGATAAATACAGTGATCTTTCACATTTATCATCCCTATGCTGATAATAGGAAGACACTTTTCACAATTACCCAATAATCATTAAACCATTAAATAAACTTTGCCCTGCGGTGCATCTCAGCGGCCACAACAGTGCACCTCGCAGCAAATTGGCTGAGTTTAACAAGAAATATAGTGAATTGAGAGTTCTTATATCATTAATCAAAATATGGACTGATGGCTCGTTCCAGTGGCTGATTTATAAGATCCAGTTGGGGAAGGTCAGACTGTGGGGTTTATTAATAGAGAATGCCAAAGTACTGCTAAAATATCTGCCACTCACCGATGTGTATTTTCATTTATATATTCTACAACACTGACCACAAACATAACTGGCCAAATAAAAAACAAAAATTAATCGGAAAACAAATGTGTATATACGCATATATTATTTAATATAATTATGTTATAATAATTCTAAAATATACTTTAAGACTGTAACTCACACTCTCAGAGATTTGTGGATGAAATTATTTTGTAAAATTATTAAATTTAAAAGAAAGTTAACAGTCATTAAAATCTGGGGGTCAGTAGACAATGATCAGCCAAATGGGGAGAGAGATGATCAAATCTCTTTAACCTTTATGTTCAATAGTTTATACAAGTCTAGTTTGGGCTTGTTTAAAGAAGAATTTCTGCACTGTTTAGATTGAAATAGTATATGCAAAAAATAGTGCCATTGTCACAGATCTTCCCTGTCATGGACTCCAACTCCCATCATGCTCCTCGTCTCTCACTCTGCACCCAGCCAATCACGTCACGCTCCCTCACCAGAATACTGATCACACCCACCTGACACGCATCACCAGACTAATCAGCAGCACTACAAAAGGCACTCACAGTCTCTCAGTCAGGGTCTGGTCTCGTTAAGGCATACTTACCTGAATGCTTACTCTACGGACCCCTTACCTGTCTCCTCGATCCTCGATGTTCTTCAGTCATCCGTGAGTGTCCGTGTGCTGTCCATGTTCCTGTTCTTCTGGTCAACGCTCAATCTGGTGTGAAGATCAAGTTCAGTGTCCCTGTCTTGATATATCTTCTGTCTGGCTTCACGTCTTCCTGTCTTCAACAAACCTGGTGTGAAGATCAAGTCAAGTATTACTGCCTTGATACATGCTCTGTCTGGAATCTTCAAATCACGTACTCACCTGTTACTGCTCTGGTTGTCTCAATAAACATTGTACCTTTTACCTGTGTCTCCGACCTCCTGTGTACCCGTAACAGAAGACCGGACCTTACCGACTGGATATCCACAAATGGATTTCATTCATTTCTCCAAGGCTCCTGCTCCTATGCCTCCCACTCCTCTGTCAGCGGCAGATCGGCTCATCGGGCTGTTGCAGTTTGGTCGTTCACTGGAGAGGTATGTGGAGGAGTTTGTTGAGTTAGCTTATTTGACAAACTGGTCGGATGCTCGTTTAATCGCCCTGTTTCTGGACGGACTGGACGAGAGCACTATCCGTTCTTATGAACCTGACGATTATGCTTCCTTAAGCGATTACTATTAATCTGATTTTGTGTTTAAATGGTTCTGAGTCTGTTGTCAGAGGTTCCGGATGCTACGTGCGTATCTCGTCCAGTTCCCCCAGAAACATGGGCGGCCTGGCCAGTTCGTCAGTCTCCATCTTCCTCCACATGCCCCTCCAGTGAATTTTTACCCTGTGTCCTGCTGGACCCACAAACCTCTGCTGGGCCCGCACGGCCTAAAAGAAGGAAGAGGAAGACCAAGCAGCCCAAGACCCTTGAGTTTCCTGCCTCCATGCAGCCCAAGTCCCCTGTGATTTCTGCCGCCGAGCAGCCCAAAATTCCAGTAAAGCCTGCCTCTTTGCAGCCCAAGCTTCCTGAGTTTCCTGCTGCTGAACCCGCTCCTGCCTTTGCCGAACCAGCTTCAGTGCCTGTGGAACTCTTATGTATGAGGGAATGTCGTGGACTCCATTTCCAGACCCCTCACCAGCCTTCAATGTGCCAGCTCCAGCCGCCGCCGCCGAGCCAGTAGCTCCAGCCGCTCCATGCGCCGCCGAGCCAGTAGCTNCCGCCCACAAGCCCACTCCAGCCTACGAATCCACTCCTTTCTATGAACTCTTCAAGACTTCCCTAAACCTCCCTAAATATTTTTTTGGGGGGGGCCAAGTACCTGTGGGTGGGGCTCAAACACCGCCATGGCCTGCCCTGATTCCTGGCCTGCCCTGATTCCTGACCCGCCATGGCCTGCCCTGGCTCCTGGCTCCTGACCCGCCGTGGCCATCCCTGGCTCCTGACCCGCCATGGTGGTTGATTACCTGGTACCTGCCTGCAACCCCTGTACCTGCCTGTAGGTTTCCAGGGCGCCCACCCCCCCCCTCCCTGTTGTATCATCTTAGGCGCGAGGACGCGCCTACCGGGGAGGGGGAGGTAATGTCACAGATCTTCCCTGTCATGGAGAATACTGATCACACGCACCTGACACGCATCACCAGACTAATCAGCAGCACTACAAAAGGCACTCACAGTCTCTCAGTCAGGGTCCGGTCTCGTTAATGCATACTTACCTGAATGCTTACTCTACGGACTCCTTACCTGTCTCCTGTTTGTGTTCTCGATCCTCTATGTTCTTCAGTCATCTGTGAGTGTCTGTGTGCAGTCCATGTTCCTGTTCTCCTGGTCAACGTTCAATCTGGTGTGAAGATCAAGTCAAGTATTACTGCCTTGATATATGCTCTGTCTGGAAACTTCAAATCACGTACTCACCTGTTACTGCCCTGGTTGTCTCAAACATCGTACCTTTTACCTGTGTCTCCGACCTCCTGTGTACCCGTAACAGCCATCTGGAGATATGCAATTATGTGTTTAATATTAGGCTTGCCAAGTGTACGAGTGCAATATAAAAGAGTATATAATTACATTATACATGGTGTGAATGTATTTCATTCTGCTATGTAATCAGTTTTGGTTTTCATTAGAGCTTAATTTCTATCTAATGATTTCATTTGAGTGTTGCACAGTTTTCTTTAATTACATGTTCACCATATTTTTAGATGAGGCCAAATATGCCATATAAAAGTATAATAATAATGTTTTAGTGTGTAATGCTAGCACATCTATTCTTCCAGGCCTTTCCATCCTGTAGCTGTATGTGACTGATAAGAGATGCTTGTATTAGGCTCTGTGGGAACTACATTAAATAGCCTCTTTTACTAGATCCAGGATCATTACATCACATCTCACTCATATTGTACTTCAATGAGACCATGTGATGATTGTTACCTTCACTCAGCCATACAAAACCTCTTACAGCATATACACATTACTGTTCAAAAGTCTGGGGTTGGTAAGATTTTTTTTAAAATTTCTTACGCTCACCAAAGATGCATTTATTTGATAAAAAAAAATACAGCCATATTATTACAATTTAAAATGTCTTCTGTTTTAATATATTTTAAAGACCCCCTGTGGTGAAAATCAAGTTTTTAATGTTGTTTATATGTCTATGTAGTGTTTTTAATATGCTTTCAGACAAACCATGTGCAAATTCATAAGTCGACAGCATTGCAGAGTGTTTTCTCCAAACTGCAGAGAAAAAAAGACAGTCTCAAAAACGCGGTCTGAAATCGCCAGTGTTTATTACGTCACAAACAACCTTGTAACCAATCATGTAGAGGTGCGGGTGGGCTTTAGCATATCATTACTATGTTCTAAAGCAGGAGAGTCTCAAGAGAAGCCAGGTTATCCCGGAATATTTTTCTGTTGATATGAATAATCGGGTACATTNTTTTTTTGGGGGGGGCCAAGTACCTGTGGGTGGGGCTCAAACACCGCCATGGCCTGCCCTGATTCCTGGCCTGCCCTGATTCCTGACCCGCCATGGCCTGCCCTGGCTCCTGGCTCCTGACCCGCCGTGGCCATCCCTGGCTCCTGACCCGCCATGGTGGTTGATTACCTGGTACCTGCCTGCAACCCCTGTACCTGCCTGTAGGTTTCCAGGGCGCCCACCCCCCCCCTCCCTGTTGTATCATCTTAGGCGCGAGGACATGCCTACCGGGGAGGGGGAGGTAATGTCACAGATCTTCCCTGTCATGGAGAATACTGATCACACGCACCTGACACGCATCACCAGACTAATCAGCAGCACTACAAAAGGCACTCACATTCTCTCAGTCAGGGTCCGGTCTCGTTAATGCATACTTACCTGAATGCTTACTCTACGGACTCCTTACCTGTCTCCTGTTTGTCTTCTCGATCCTCGATGTTCTTCAGTCATCCGTGAGTGTCTGTGTGCAGTCCATGTTCCTGTTCTCCTGGTCAACGCTCAATCTGGTGTGAAGATCAAGTCAAGTATTACTGCCTTGATATATGCTCTGTCTGGAAACTTCAAATCACGTACTCACCTGTTACTGCCCTGGTTGTCTCAAACATCGTACCTTTTACCTGTGTCTCCGACCTCCTGTGTACCCGTAACAGCCATCTGGAGATATGCAATTATGTGTTTAATATTAGGCTTGCCAAGTGTACGAGTGCAATATAAAAGAGTATATAATTACATTATACATGGTGTGAATGTATTTCATTCTGCTATGTAATCAGTTTTGGTTTTCATTAGAGCTTAATTTCTATCTAATGATTTCATTTGAGTGTTGCACAGTTTTCTTTAATTACATGTTCACCATATTTTTAGATGAGGCCAAATATGCCATATAAAAGTATAATAATAATGTTTTAGTGTGTAATGCTAGCACATCTATTCTTCCAGGCCTTTCCATCCTGTAGCTGTATGTGACTGATAAGAGATGCTTGTATTAGGCTCTGTGGGAACTACATTAAATAGCCTCTTTTACTAGATCCAGGATCATTACATCACATCTCACTCATATTGTACTTCAATGAGACCATGTGATGATTGTTACCTTCACTCAGCCATACAAAACCTCTTACAGCATATACACATACTGTTCAAAAGTCTGGGGTTGGTAAGATATATTTTTTTTAAAGTCTCTTACGCTCACCAAAGATGCATTTATTTGATAAAAAAAATACAGCCATATTATTACAATTTAAAATGTCTTCTGTTTTAATATATTTTAAAGACCCCCTGTGGTGAAAATCAAGTTTTAAATGTTGTTTATATGTCTATGTAGTGTTTTTAATATGCTTTCAGACAAACCATGTGCAAATTCATAAGTCAACAGCATTGCTGAGTGTTTTCTCCTTAAAACTGCAGAGAAAACAAGACAGTCTCAAAAACGCGGTCTGAAATCGCCGGTGTTTATTACATCACAAACAACCTTGTAACCAATCATGTAGAGGTGCGGGTGGGCTTTAGCATATCATTACTATGCTCTAAAGCAGGAGAGTCTCAAGAGAAGCCAGGTTATCCCGGAATATTTTTCTGTTGATATGAATAATCGGGTACATTTAGTAATGTAGTGGGTAAATGATGTGTATGATGTATATTACGGTGTTATGATGAACTATATGGCTTTATCCACTGATGCTTTAATATTCCTAAGGATACCGATTCTAGATGGCAGCTGTCTGACTCTTAAGATGGTGAATGGGAACATGGTTTGTGTAACATTAGTAACACATTATTAGCTGTTTGATAACATAGTCAAGCAGAAGGCTAATCATATTAATTACCATTAGGCCTATGTGTCCGACGTTGTAAAGTGATACATAAAACGCATTACCATTCTGATACATCCAATTTGCATATTCATGTATCCACATATACACTATATTGCCAAAAGTATGGAGACACCCCTCCAAAGCATTGAATTCAGGTGTTCCAATCATTTCCATGGCCATAGGTGTATAAAATCAAGCACCTAGGAATGCAGATTGCTTCTACAAACATTTGTGAACGAATGGGTCGCTCTCAGGAGCTCAGTGAATTCAAGCGTGGTACCGTGATAGGTTGCCACCTGTGCAATAAATCCATTCATGAAATTTCCTCACTACTAAATATTCCACGCTCAACTGTTAGTGGTATCATAACAAAGTGGAAACAATTGGGAACAACAGCAGCTCAGCCACGAAGTGATAGGCCACGTAAAATCACAGAGCGGGGTCAGGACATGCTGAGGCGCACAGTGCGCAGAAGTCACCAACTTTCTGCAGAGTCAATAGCTACAGACCTCCAAACTTTGTGTGGCCTTCAGATTAGCTCAAGAACAGTGCATAGAGAGCTTCATGGAATGGGTTCCCATGGCTGACCAGCTGCATCCAAGCTTTACATCGCCAAGTGCAATGCAAAGCGTCGGATGCAGTGGTGTAAAGCACGCCACCACTGGACTCTAGAGCAGTGGAGACGTGTTCTCTAGAGTGACGAATCACGCTTCTCTGTCTGGCAATGGACGAGTCTGAGTTTGGCGGTTGCCTAGGAGAACGATACTTGCCTGACTGCATTGTGTCAAGTGTAAAGTTTGGTGGAGGGGGGATTATGGTGTGGGGTTGTTTTTCAGGGGTTGGGCTTTGCCCCTTAGTTCCAGTGAAAGGAACTCTTAATGCTTCAGCTTACCAAGACATTTTGGACAATTTCATGCTCCCAACTTTGTGGAAACAGTTTGGGGATGACCCCTTCCTGTTCCAACATGACTGCGCACCAGTGCACAAAGCAAGGTCCATAAAGACATGGATGAGTGAGTTTGGTGTGGAGGAACTTGACTGGCCTGCACAGAGTCCTGACCTCAACCCGACAGAACACCTTTGGGATGAATTAGAGCGGAGACTGCGAGCCAGGCCTTCTCGCCCAACCTCGTTGCCTGACCTCACAAATGTGCTTCTAGAAGAATGGTCAAAAATTCCCATAAACACACTCCTAAACCTCGTGGAAAGCCTTCCCAGAAGAGTTGAGGCTGTTATAGCTGCAAAGGGTGGGCCAACTCCATATTAAACCCTACGGATTTAGAATGGGATGTCATTAAAGTTCATGTGCACGTAAAGGCAGGCGTCCCAAAACTTTTGGCAATATAGTGTACTAAATGAAGCAAGGGTGTAGAGTTACATTCAAGCTATTTTAAGGCATGAATAATTTTTTTTTTCCACAGGAAAATAAAAAACGTTTAAATATGTAATTTTAATGGATAAAATTATTGACTACAGGGGGACTTTAAAATGTAATTCCAACGCTGATTTTTCAGCCTTCAGTGTCATGATTACCAAATCAGAATGATTTCAGAAAGATCAAGAAACATTTATTATTATCAATAAAACAGTTATGTAACAAGTAGTTATGCTACTTGTTTATTTTTGTCATTTAAATCTTGTCTTGAATGTAAATGAATTTAAATTTCAACATGAACAGCATTTATAAAAAAAAACAAAAAAACATCAATGTGAAAGTCTTTACTGTCATTTGCTTTATTAATTTAATGCACACTTGCTTAATAAAACTGTCTGTTTTTTTTTTGTTGTTTTTTTTCTCAAAAATATATCATACTGGTCACAAACTTTTGAACTATATTCATAAAAATTAAACATTTGTATATCTCTCTGACCTTATATGAACCCTCTAACACACATGATTGTAATGTGGGAATATTCTTAACTAGGACACTCCTAGGATATTTTTTCCTTATATATATTTGGCTCACAAGCCATCCATTTTGAGAAATTCACATTTCTGAAAACAATTCATTTAAAATTTCAGCGGAATAGTCTCACATATGAAAAACTGGAGGAGAAAAAAAACATTACAATAAGAAGAAATAAGACAAATGATAGACAGAGCTCAGACAAACAGAAAAACATCACTCTGTAGGGCCTCAGGAACCACACGGTTACAGATTCCCCACTGACGGCTGTGATGCGAGAGCACTGAAAGACTGTGACAGTGATGAAAAGGATGAGGTTTTGTTCTGTTGAAGAGCAGAAGGTTCCTGAGATGTGAGGTGTAGGTCTTTGTCAGTCCGTCTCAGGCTGAGCTGGACTCTGGAGTTTCGCTCCTGTGTTCGAGCAGGAAAAGGCAGCGGGTCTGTGAGAAGATAAATGGCCGTCTCCACTGTGGGTCTCCGTTTCTCTCCTAATGAACCCCAGCTGTATCTGCACACTAGTGTCCACACACAGACACGCTTGACAAATTGTGAACTGATCAAAAAAACACTGGCAGGGATTTAACCCCTTTGTCTCACAGTGACCTCTTGAGTTCTGCATTGAAATCAGGGGAAACGGTTCTTGGAAAAGACTGAGATTGATTCCTTACTTTCAGACACCCGGGGCCGACAGCCCTTTTATCTCCTGAGATTGTTTAGACTGTGTGTTGAGACCTGATGAGGCGTCCATTGTGTGTAGCTGAACAAAAAGAAAGGGCTATACTGGAAGAGAAACGTTGTCTTTTAAACTAACATTCTGTGTTCAGTACAAGTTAACTAAGTAGCAGTGCTACTTACCTAAAGTCAGTCCTTCCAGGATTTCGTGGGACTTTTTTCAGATTTTTGCGGCCTAAAATGACTGAATTTGCGGCGGCTTTTCTCAAAATTTGAGGCAATATTTACAGCATGTTTCGATGGTTTCACAGAGATCATCGCCCCCAGTGGTGAAACATTGAAATTTTGAAACACTTATGACGTATCAAAGCCTCATTTACTGAAATTACGTGACTTTGGCAGTTTGATACACGCTCTGATCCACTGATTCGAAACAAAAGATTCGGAAAGCTGCGAAGCTTCATGAAGCAGTGTTTTGAAATCGCCCATCACTAGATATTGTTGAATAAAGTCGTTATTTTGTTTTTTTTGGCACATGAAAAGTATTCTCGTTGCTTCATAACATTAAGGTTGAACCACTGTTGTCACATGAACTGTTTTAAATATGTCTTTAATAGCTTTCTGGGCATCTGAAAGTGTTAATTAACTTGCTGTCAATGGACGCCTCACTGAGCCATCGGATTTTATCAAAAATATCTTAATTTGTGTTCCGAAGATGAATGTAGGTTTTACGGGTGTGGAAAGACATGAGGGTGAGTAATTAATGACAGAATTTTAATTTTTGGGTGAACTAACCCTTTAAGTTCTAAGGTGGCACCAGCCCCTGATTTGGCAGTGCTGTGAGGACTGACAGAAAAGCACAGAGCTAGAGTTGAGATGCAGATAATATTAACTTTTTTTATTTATAAATATAAAAAATATATACTAGGGTGTGGAAATGGCTAAGCCAATAAGTGCTCCTCTGCAGAATCTACTACAGTGGTAATTTATTCTTTTTTATTTCTAAATAAGTGTTTGCTTTCCTACATCGTGAAACTAGTTTTACAAATGGGGACAAACTATTAAGTATGAACAAATAATGTTTTGGACATCACAATAAAAATAACATTCAAACTGGGCAATATTTAAAGCTTTGAAGTGCTGGGAAAAGTAAAAGCAACCAAAAACATTAGACCATTTCTGCCAATTTTTCTCATGGTTTCCAGATTACACTTGCGCTGGGAAGAAACCGCTTGAATTCACCGCAGAATTAATTTCATCGCTGTGAAATCTTGTGAGAAGTGTTCACATTCGTCTCAGAATTCTCTGTTATATCGGATCAAATAACAGATATCATATCAGATCAAAAAGTGTCCACAGTGGCACTGTTTTATCTGATATCTGTGGTTTAACAGAGAATTCTGCAACGAATGTGAACGCTTCTCACAAGATTTCACAGCGATGAAATTAATTCTGTGGTGAATTCAAGCGGTTTCTTCTCAGCGCAAGTGTAGAAATGTTGTGTGATCGAGATCGGCTCGCTGCTCTGAACTCCAGTCGCGACGCGTTGTCTATTATCGGTCCAAGCTGCGCAGCTCAAACATGCATGTTGCGATGACGTCACGGGACGTGTCTAAGCCCAAAATCTGCAGAAAATTTGCGGCAAATAAGAAAAAATGCAAGATCCTCCGATTACTGCGGAGTTTACTTGATTTTGCGATAAATTCAGTGATCGCAGAATCGCAAAATCCTGGAGGGACTGTAAAGTCAACATGAAAATTAACCCTATTAACAAATCAAAAATGTAAAATTGTCTTAAACTAAAGTCCATTTTTTGCTTATGTAATATTCGCTATTGAATAACTGGATGTTAACATGCAAATTAGCATTTTTTTCTATATTAGGTCTGTCTCCATTACTTGATGTAAAATTAAGTAGGCCTAATTAGATAAAAATATTAAGTCCCAACTTGAAATGTGCCAATTATTAGTGTTATTTTAGTATTATTTATATAGGATTATGCTATTTATTAATGGTTTTAATATTATTTAGTTGTAATAATTGTTGCTTTAGTCATTTTTTTCATAATATATATATACACTCACCTAAAGGATTATTAGGAACACCTGTTCAATTTCTCATTAATGCAATTATCTAATCAACCAATCACATGGCAGTTGCTTCAATGCATTTAGGGGTGTGGTCCTGGTCAAGACAATCTCCTGAACTCCAAACTGAATGTCAGAATGGGAAAGAAAGGTGATTTAAGCAATTTTGAGCGTGGCATGGTTGTTGGTGCCAGACGGGCCGGTCTGAGTATTTCACAATCTGCTCAGTTACTAGGATTTTCACGCACAACCATTTCTAGGGTTTACAAAGAATGGTGTGAAAAGGGAAAAACATCCAGTATGCGGCAGTCCTGTGGGCAAAAATGCCTTGTTGATGTTAGAGGTCAGAGGAGAATGGGCCGACTGATTCAAGCTGATAGAAGTGCAACTTTGACTGAAATAACCACTCGTTACAACCGAGGTATGCAGCAAAGCATTTGTGAAGCCACAACACGCACAACCTTGAGGTGGATGGGCTACAACAGCAGAAGACCCCACCGGGTACCGCTCATCTCCACTACAAATAGGAAAAAGAGGCTACAATTTGCACGAGCTCACCAAAATTGGACAGTTGAAGACTGGAAAAATGTTGCCTGAACTGATGAGTCTCAATTTCTGTTGAGACATTCAGATGGTAGAGTCAGAATTTGGCGTAAACAGAATGAGAACATGGATCCATCATGCCTTGTTACCAC
>RJVU01039986.1:938819-958919 GCA_003731715.1 Anabarilius grahami | reverse complement strand
CCAATAAGTAATCATGCGCATAAACTACGATGGAAACAAATTTACGAAATCAATTCCTCGATGCACATCAAAAAAGATATGTGACTTTGCGATGGGCCGACATAACTGGTCCAACCAGCAGACCAGTCTTGTTTCACAGCATCTGAAATGTTGTTTTGGTCATTCTGAAACGCCTGAGCAAAGTCTGTCCTCGAAGTGGTTTGGTATAATTACCTCCCAGAACTGTTTTACATGGCTGCGTTTCTAGCAGGCATCCACCTCCGAAAGCAAGAAATTATGACCGTGTTTATTGCGTTTCATCTGCACGTTCTGAGGTGCAAGTAATGTATTATATAGTGTTACGGAATACAGACTCACAGAGAACTTAGATGAATATGAGTTTATTAATAATGGTTGAGATGACACAGAGATGATGGTGAGTATGATAATCAGCGTTGTGAAGAAGTATGGAGCAAGAATACTTACAGTCACTTTGTGATTGTAGTTGGAGAATGGTGATTGTGGAGCAGAGCAGCAGGGCACACACTTCGGTGAGTGTAGCAGGGTGAGGTATCTGGAGTACGCTGGAGACACTGGAGGACAGGAAAGGTGAGACTGTGACATATAGCCTACGAAAGATATTATAAACAGTGGCTTCTCCTACTGCAGCAACTTAGTGATATTTAGCACCAGTTTATCAGGAAGTGACGATTTTGTTCTTTTCCACTTAGGCCTTGTCCCAAATGGCACATTTCATATGCAGTTATGGTCTTGTGGACTTGCAATGGCTGCCTTTGTAAAGTCCATGGGAACGTAGGATGTCCCATTTGTCATTTTTGGTTTCAGAAGTGTGTATTGTGCACTGGTGTAAGCTCTGCAGCAGACTTCCCCACAGCCAGAGCGGCATTACGTCACAAAAGTGCGGACATACAAGTTTACGCTGTATGTCCTACACCTTCCCTATTCAACTTACGGAACGAACGCTGCGCCAGTTCCGTTTTTTCCGTAAGTAGAATAGGGAAGGTGTAGGACATACAGCATAAGCTTTTTGAAGAATACTTAAAGTGGAAGCACGTGCAAGGCGATCATTCGTGTTTATAAAGCATATACAGTTGTATTTTTTTCGAAAATGACAGATCGTTTCGCTAGATAAGACCCTTATTCCTCATCTGGTATCATTTAAAGCCCTTTGAAGCTGCACTGAAACTGTAATTTTGACCTTCAACCGCTTGGAGACCATTGAAGTCCACTATAAGGAGAAGAATCCTGGAATGTTTTCATCAAAAACCTTTATTTCTTTTCGACTGAAGAAAGAAAGACATGAACATCTTGGATGACATACATGAGTAAATTATCGGGAAAATGTTATTTGAAAGTGGACTAATCCTTTAAACCCTGTCCCTGCTATTTGAGTGCAACATCCACATTTCAAAATCAAATCAATAACTGATGGATAGAATAAAGTCCCCATTTCTACATTTTTCTACATTCAACTCGAATGTACATCACAAAACTGAACAAAAGATCTGTTACTACATTCATTTCTTCACAACTTTAATTAAAAGAGGATGTATAAACCTTTTCCTTTTGTTACCTCCTTTATTGTTCTTATTCAGTGCACTCTTTTTCTTTTGTTTTTCTTCTTTTTTAACCATTGACTAGCAAGCAGTTAGTGCATAATGTTGAATCACTTGAGCAACTGTTAGTAAATGCATTTATTCAGAGCGATTAAGGCTTTTTCTTCTAATTAATTTAATTGCATTACAGTGTTTTTAATCTCTTGCATATTTGTAAGGATGCTAGAGAAGCGTTCATGAGGGACCATGGTCATATTTTTAAGACAGTCTTGATTTTATTTCATTTAATTTATTCATAGTTTTGAATTTGTATTGAATGTTAAAAATTGTTTTATGGCCTAAAATTGAATGTGTGTACATCTGATAAAAAAAAAACGGGAAAATGAAAGTTTCACATTTCTAGGTGCTCCACTGATCATTCCTTTTCTTTGAGGGGAGATTCATCATAGTCATCAGAGTCTATACCTGCTTAAAGTGAGTGTCCATTAATATGGTTTAACTGTGTTCTTAAAAGACATTTTTCTTAAATGTCAGAGCATGGCAGGTTGACACATGTCTCTCAAGTAATACTATACAATTGGAGGGAGTGAAATTAAGGGTATAAAATAATGTTCTAATACCCGATTTGGATCACGGGAGAGGACAAACAGAGTGTGTGTGTGGGGGTTGAATAGTAGCGGACAGAGAGAGACAGATGCATG
Organism: Anabarilius grahami; assembly: GCA_003731715.1. Taxonomy (NCBI): domain Eukaryota; kingdom Metazoa; phylum Chordata; class Actinopteri; order Cypriniformes; family Xenocyprididae; genus Anabarilius; species Anabarilius grahami. The sequence goes on along the minus strand of RJVU01039986.1, from coordinate 956,662 downwards.
CTCTGTAATCATCTGTGGCAATTTATGATGTTCACCTCTGAATGTTCAGTAAAAACAAGTGTTATGATCACCCGAGCTCTTTGTCAGTGTCCTCTATACAGCGGTGATAATTTGATCAACAGAACAAAGCCAAGAACCCACTAAGCAGTGCTGGGTAAGAACTTAAGTTATAGTATAACCCACGCGCGCGTTACACGATTCATTAAATTCTGAATTTGAAGTTTGGAAATTAAATGTCTGGTAAGTGGTGCTTAAAGGTTAATGCTCTGTTGAGTTTGAAAATAACATATTACGTGACACATGACAGCCTTTTTTTGCTCCAAATCTCAAGTGCAATGCTGTACTAGGTGAGCTACCAAGCAAGTTTACTACATCAGAAAAGCCAAACATATGGAGCTGGTTATGTGATGTAAATGTCAAAATGTATTGGTTTGCAAATGACACACTATGGTAAAAGTGTTTTGAAGTCATAACATAGTATTTTGCAAACTTGTTTTTCCTATGAGCCTATGTTGGTTGATGATCTGCTTAAAAACTGGATCAGATCCATGACACAAACATGGACATGTTCATGTTCCCATAGTTTTTCTTTCATTATTTTCCTGTCACACACAGGACAGAGTTTGTGGTGCTTCTGTGGGTTTTGTAGGAATGTATTTATTTTTGCATACAGTGTTGGTCATAGAATACAAATTCAAACACAATGTTTGATATTAATCAGCACAGAAGTAGCCTTTGTAGATCTTATGATAAATTGCCATGTTTTAAAGTACGTCTTATCACATTTTTGTTGTTGTTTACTAAGAGCGTAAGGCCGTGTGTCCACCAAAGCGTTTTTAGCCAGCTGAAAACGCTAGGCGCTCTGCTGAAAACGCCTATCTGTGAGCTCTTTTCAGTTGAGACATTTAAAAATGTCAACACAATGTAGAGTACTTGCTATGTATGTTCGGAGACCAGCAATATTAATTTCTCATCCGTTTTGTCCCGTTCTCTGCTTGTCGATGTCGTTGTACAGCGAGAATGTTGTGACAGTTGATCGGGGTTGTATTTGTCCCGCCCCTCCTACACTCTAATTGGACAGCTGGCTAAAAAGTGACAGTGATGAGCGCAGCGTTTTACTCAAAGTTGAACATTGTTCAACTCGAAGCGACCGGTAAAAAGCGCTGAAAAGACGCCCATTGCCTGGTGTTTAAAAAATGCGGCGCTCCCATTGAAAACAATTGTAAAAGTATGCTAGCCGCTAAAAAAAAGCTGTGGTGGACACACGGCCTAAAAGTAAGCAATTTCACCTTTACTTAAACTGGAAAGCAAGATTTCAGAAAGCAATAAGGCCGAAACACACAATTAAACTGTGTACAGTGGTTTTCAATAATTTTTCCTCTCAGAAAATGGCCCAATACCAAAAAACAAGCTGATATGAGAAGGAAACTAATGTTTCTCTATCCTCAAGGTCTGAGAAATCATCTATCAAAGCACTTTATAAGACAATGAGGGACTTTAACAAGACCCTAGAGTGTTTCGACAATATGGTGGGCAAGAAAAATGTCCAATTTAATGGCCTGAGATGTTGGGGCCATTTGAAAGACAGAAACAAAAGCTTCACCTAGTGTGTTAAAGAATCAGGGGTATGACTGGACCATCAGTCATGTTTTTCATCACTTCTGTGATTTGATAAAGGGATTTGTGGATGTGCAGTGTTTTGTGTAAAGCCGCTGTGATGAATCCCTGGAAAGAAGGGTCGTTTTGACCTGCAGGGTGTGGTGCTTGGTTGAATCTAACCATTTCATTCACAGAACTTGTAGGTTAGGCACTCTATAGGCCAAAGAGTCTAATCACTATTGCCCCAGAGACCCCCTCAGTCTCCTCACAGACAGGATTTCTGTTTGTTCTTTCTGTTAGAAACTAAACACTGTGTGACTCCAGCGAGACGTGTCAAGTTAGTCATTCTCAGATGGAAATGTGGGAATACCCACCCACACATCAACACTCCAGGGAGCGGAAAGGAAGTTTGATTTTTCAGGTGAAAATTTGATCTTCCAATATTTAGCTTGACAAAAGCTGACAGAGAAGCTGGTAATTTGTTCCAGTAGCATCTCGCTCTCTTTTGATTGGCTATCAGTTATGCATAGAAAATGTATTTATGTTTTTCTTCATTGGTGCCAGTCCTGATTTGACTAATTCTGTTCGGTTCATCTACTTCTCGACAGGAGACCAAATCAGCTGGGTAACAGACTGGTGAGTCGCACAACCTGGGTCTCCTACACTAAGGCAGATGTTCGCATACAAGCTTTAGGCCGTAATATTAAAATGTAATGTCGAATAACACACTACAATTTAAATTAAAATCACAATCACCTTTATTTTAAATGTACTTTACTTGTGCTTGTCACGGTAAGCACACAGACAAGACGTTAGGATCCAAGTGCAGCATTTAATAAGGGTAATCCAAAGTCGTAATTCCAGAGACAGGCAAGGGTCAAGGGTCAAAAATCAAAAATCCAGAGCAACAGTCCATCAAACACAAACCAGGGATACAAAAAGTGCACGTAACAATACAACAAACCACAACCAAGGACACAAACAACTGAGTATAAATAGGCAGACACTAATGAGCAAACACAAAACAGCTGAGAGCAATGAAACGAGGATAAAGAGTCCGGTAGTGCGTTATGGGTAATGAAGTCCAAGGGGTGAAAACAAGAGTCCGGGATGGAGTGCCCTCCAGTGGCTGATAGGGCACTCTCACTAGTGATCGTGACAGTGCTTTATTATGTTAGTCAACACATCAAAATAAGTGTACTTCTTTAAAGCACGAAGCTGTGATTTAAAATGTATTTTAAAACATTTCATTTGACATTATTACAAAGTGCTTTTTTAAAAAAAAGTGTACTTAAGTGTGTTAAGAAACAGTCATGAAAGTGTACTCTCTTTAAGAACACTTAAGTAGCCTATTATTTAATATTTATCAGCTAGTACAGGTTTTTTAATGTACTTTATAAAAATGCACTTAAATACAGTATATTTAGGTTCGAAGTAAACTACAAGTGCACATTCAATAAAAATTAAGTGCACTTCTTTAAATTCTTTTTCATAAGGGATGTCATCATTTGTGAGGTCACATTTAGCTTTGTATGGCAAAATTCTGCAGGTGAAATACATTTTAATAGGAAATCGTGTAATCAGGAATTTTGCATTAGGAACGCATGTGGCGAAAAAGTTTGCATAGGATTCAAGTTTAAGGTAAACTTTGAACATGTGTCTTCACCATTTTGACCAATATAAAGCTGCTTTGTTGAGAAGTGGTTCACTAAATTGACCACCTTTATGTTGTTCCAAACCTGTATGTTTTCTTTATGCAGAGGTGTAAAGAGTACCTGAAAACCATACTTGAGTAAAAGTACAGATATTTTACAGCGAAAATGACTCCGTTACAAGTTACCAATTCCAATAGGACATCAGTGAAAGTATTTTACTCATTAAAATAAAGAAACATTGCTAAAATACAGAAATAAATTGCTGCAGAAAAAGTTAGGTGCCTCACTAAATATAACAAGTAATTGCATTACTCATTACAAATGTATTAGAGTAGTTGCTAATTTATTTGATACTTGGTAAAACTACAAATACAAGTAGCCAAAAAGATACTTAAGTACAGTTACTAATTACATTTCCTCAAATACTTTACACCACTGTCTTTATGTAATGATAGATAGGCAGGATGTTCACATGGCTGTTTTTCATACAATGAAAGTAAATTGTGACCAAGGTCTGATAAACTCCAAAAATGATCTAAAACTACCATAACAGTTGTCCTTATGATTTGTACACTATATTTAAAGTCTTCCAAAGCCATATGATTGCTTTGGAAAAATAAAATCTAGCGTTAGCGTCAGTTCTGGCAGGTCACGTCAGTCAAGCTTGCATCAGCTGACTCCCAGGTGACTTGCGTCTACCTATAGGAATACGACGCCTATCACGGCATCTATATCATGTTTTTGTCATTTTTGTCAATTTAATTGTATAAAAAGGAGCGTGACATGAGCATAAATAATTCTGCAAAACTTCTCTAGTTGACTTCCACAGAAGAAAGAACGTTTAGATCAACATGACAATGAGTAAATGTCTTTCCGTGTGGCTTCTTGTCTCTGTCTACAGTTTTTCAGCAGTATCAGAATTGATGACAGAGCTGATTGATACTTTAGCTGAAAGCAGCTGCCTTTCATATCAGAGCCTGATCTGAGCCTCTCAAAGTCACAGAAAAGAAAGAAGCCAATGTTATGATGTTCACACACATTAAAGCCATATCTCTAGGCCACGCTCTATGTTGGTTTCAGTGATGATTCATTTATATCAAATGAATAAACGCACTGTAAGAAAAAATTAATTAGATACAACTCAAATTTGCTTTTCTCATTTCCAACCGAATCTTATTTAAGTAGCATATGAGGGGCTTTCGCACCGGAGGGACCTTTTCATAGTTCCTAGAACTATTGGCTGAAGTACCCGGATTTTACCGGAAACTAACTTAGCTCCTACTTAAGAGTAGGGTCTAAACCAGAGACGTGAGTGTACGTTAATTGATCAAACGCATGTCAAACACCAGCATTTTTAAAAAACTGTGTAAACATGTTTACTTCATGAACATGGAAAACAGCGATAACGGAATGGGTTGTGTTCTTTTCTCTGCCTCGATGAAATGTAATACTGAAAATTGAGATTTCGTCTCTTAGCCCAACTTTTTGCTCTTTCAGTCGCGTAAATTATGCGTTTACATTTCATCTCTGTTATCACGACACACAACAAACACTGCTCTGATCATCCACCAGTTTTTAAAGTCTGTAAATGCCGTGCTTAAATACGCCGCTGTTGGCCGCTTCAGAGTTCCTGTTGACGGTGCGAACGCAGCCAGGAACATAGCCTGGGGGAGAAATTAGTTTTTGGGGAACTATCCTAGTAGTGGCTAGTTCCTATAACGAAGTTCCTATAACTATTCGGTGTGAAAGGCCCTATCTGCATGTTGTAAATTTATGCTTTATTTGGGACAGTTGTCTTTAACCTTTTTAAGGACTGCCTTGTAAATAGAGACTCGACATATACTATTACATACACTGTCGTATCATATGGAACCTATTGCATATACAGGGATCAGGCATAACATTATGAGCACTGACAGGTGTATCTTCATCACAATACCTGTTAATGGGTGGGATATATTAGGCAGCAAGTGAACATTTTGGCCTCAAAGTTGATGTGTTAGAAGCAGGAAAAATGGGCAAGTGTAAGGATTTTAGCTAGTTTGACAAGGGCCAAATTGTGATGGCTGGTTTGGGCAATGTTCTGCTGGGAAACCTTGGGTCCTGCCATCCATGTGGATGTTACTTTGACACGTACCACCAACCTAAGCATTGTTGCAGACCATGTACACCGTTTCATGGAAACGGTATTCCCTGGTGGCTGTGGCCTCTTTCAGCAGGATAATGCGCCCTGCCACAAAGCAAAAATGGTTCAGGAATGGTTTGAGGAGCACAACAATGAGTTTGAGGTGTTGGCTTGGCCTCCAAATTCCCCAGATCTCAATCCAATCGAGCATCTGTGGGATGTGCTGAACAAACAAGTCAGATCCATGGAGGCCCCACCTCACAACTTACAGGACTTAAAGGATCTGCTGCTGACATCTTGGTGCCAGATACCTCAGCACACCTTCAGGGGTCTTGTGGAGTCCATGCCTTGATGGGTCAGGGCTGTTTTGGCAGCAAAAGGGGGACCAACACAATATTAGGAAGGTGGTCATAATGTTATGCCTGATTGGTGTAAATGTATTTACCAGTGTTGTTATTGTTTACCAAAATGGTAACACTTTACAATAATGTCCCATTAGTTAACAAAAGTTAATGCATTAACTAACATTAAATAACAATGAGAAATACATATACCCTCTGAAATACTGCCTTGGACCCCCTGTTGAACACCCCATGTGTTAGAATAATTTATAAAATAAAAAAAAGCAGATAGAATGAAAACTTACCTGCATCAACTCTTCTAAACTCCTTCAAAAGACACAAAAGGTGCAAATTCTGTGCTTTGTACTGCAGATTTTCCACAGGCATTAGTCCTGAATCTTAATATCATTGCACCATCATTATTCTCATTCATGCCGAGCCATTTCACATTTAGTGGCATGAGATGCTCAATCTTGTTAAACCATCATTTAAACGCGAAAATCTAGTGGGAACAGATGTGCGCCGAACCTCAACAAATCTCTTATAGTTCTCAGCACTACATCGGAAAATCTTTATCAGCTTAGACAGCAAGGACGGTAGTATCATTACATATTCACGTCCTGACTCATTGACCACAATTACATATGCACAATAATCCTGTTTCTCATCATCCTAAGACTATTTCTTCTCCTTAATACACTGTATTACATGCATAGGATGCACACCCTATTAAGCATGATGAATAAAACGATAATCAGCTCCCTAAAGTGCAGTTGTTGTTTGCAAGCAGTCATAAATGTGTGTAGCTGCAAACTGAAAGAGACATAACAAGAACCTTGGAAAGACTTTTGAGAATAAACTATTCTCCGCATAAAGACACTGCGATTTCAAGGGTAAACGCATTTGTTCTGCCTGGTTGTTTTGTTCCTTGAGACAAACACTCGAATGGCTTTTTTCTTACTTGAAACATTATCAAATTGTAAACCATTTTAAATAAGTCATTTAATCTCATACTTGTGTCTCCTAGGCGACAGTTTTGAGATTTAGCAGGATTTCTGTTGCACATGTTGAAAGCAAGTGCGGCCAGTGCTCGAGCCTGGAAAGAGTGGCATCATCTCTGGTTTTTATATAAAATAATGAGCTGCGTGCTCGTGGTTATACAGGCACCGCTGTGCTGCAGAAATTCCCAGTGAGAAGTTTTGCATTAGTGGTTCATGCATGGTAATCATTAGGAAGATTTGTAGGCTGCCGGGTTACGCCACACATACGCCATCTTATGGCACTCTAAACACATAAAAACCACTTAACCTATATGTGTGAACTGAAGGAATACATTCTTTACTTTTTATGAATGTAATATTTATAATGAAAATATAGTATCACCCCCTCAAACTTTCCTGTCTGGAAAGAATTAACAATTAATTTAATAGAAGAGAAAAGGTTTTGGTCACACTTTACAATAAGGTTACATTTGTTAAAAGTGACATGACGTGTGGCCAAGTATCGTGTACTCGGAATTTGTGCTCTGCATTTCGCCCATCTAAGTGCACACACTCAGCCGTGAATATTGAACACACACGCACACACCGTGAACACACACCCGGAGCAGTGGGCAGCTATTTTTGCTGTGGCGCCCGGGGCGGCACATTAGTTAACTATATGAGTTAGCATGGCCTGTGAACAATACTTCTAAAGCATTTATTTATCTTAATGTTAATTTCAATATTTATAGATACATTATTAAAATCAAAAGTCGTACCTGTTAATATTATTTAATGGACCTGAGCTAACATGAGCTAACAACGAGCAGTAGTATTTTTATTCTCTAACACTGGAAACACTTTATTTTACAGTGTCCTTGTTACATATACTTACTGTAGATTATGGATAATTACATACAACTAACCCTAAACCAATCCCTAATCCAAACGCTAACCCTAAGGTACTCAACTTATTAAGACTTATTTCAGCCTCGGGTACCTTATTGCTTTTATAAAACGGTTACCACACAATATAAATATTAAAGCCAAAAATATGTATCAATGCAACTTTCCTGAAGTAAAATCACTAAAAGCCTTCCTTCCGCCGGAAAAAATAGTCCCTGACTGTGAACAACAACAGAAGTTACATTTTCACGCCATTAGATGGCAACAAAGACTGTCTTTATGAGTGTGACAGTCAGTAGTGAAGACTTTTATATTGAAAAGACTGAATTGTTTTGAAAACAGAACAAGACGCAACTGAAAAATGCTTTGATTAGCGCTGTCAGTCACGGGAAAACCCCTTAACTGTTAAAAGGACAAGATAATACATGGGACAAACAGATTTTTTATTATGAACATAGGACTGACCTGAAGGAAAATGCTAAATCTGAATGCAGGTAATAAACTCACTCACTCAATCTTTTTCTCACAACACTCTTCTACATAATACAGTAAGCTTCAATGAACAATATCAATTGAGAACATACAGTTTACATTGCTGAGAGTGATTGCTAAGGGTGTTGTGTAGTGATGCACAGAACCGTTGGGTGAAGCGGTCACAGCCATGTTTTATCGTGAATAAAACACAGCTATTGACCAAACAGAATCAAGGACAGGAACCAACCGTTTTATAAAGCTAAGTAATATTACTCAGTACTTAAATGGGTGGTTGATTATGATTTCACTTTTTTTAACTTTAGTTAGTGTGTACTGTTTGCTGTTTGAGCATAAACAACATCTGCAAAGTTATGATGCTCAAAGTTCAATGCAAAGGGAGATATTTTCTTTTAAAGAAATCTCAGTTTAAGGACTACAACAAAAGGCTGGTATGGACTACAACGAGCTTCTTCCTGGTTTAGTGACATACTAACCCTAAAATTGACATAAACCCTGCCCCCGAGAACACGCAACAAAGGCCATGTTGGGTTGCTTTAGAGAAGAGGAAGAGTTGTTGTAGTAGAGTGTTGTTGCCATGTCGTCATTTTATGCCAGACTGCTTCATAAACGAGGATCAATTCAATGCTGGATTTGCACAAAAGATTAACATGACGACACATGCTAGTCGATGAGTTGAATCAACTCCACAGCAACTACATACATATCCACTAACCATTCAGAAATGTTCAGATGCATTCTAAAAGTTGTAACTTCTTCCTGAGTCTCTCCATCAGTGTCCGACTCCGGTTTGAACAATGTAAGGCTCATCATTTTGGCTGTGTGAGATTCTCCAGCTTTGTTGTTGTTGAGCAACCGAAGCTCGAGCTGTTAAAGCTCCGCCCTCTTCTGGAAAGCGGCCGGGAGCAGCAGCTCATTCGCACTTAAAGGGACACACAAAAACGGCACGTTTTTGCTCACACCCAAATAGGGGCAAATTTGACAAGCTATAATAATAATCTGATGGGGTATTTTGAGCTGAAACTTCAGACACATTCTGGGGACACCAGACACTTATATTACATCTTGTAAAAGGGGCATTATAGGTCCCCTTTAAATGTATAAGTACTTTGTAACAAAGACACCTTACACTCAAAAAAAAAAATCTGGGTTAAAATCAACCCAAGTTGAGTTGAAGATGGACAAACCCAGCAGCTGGGTTTAATTTAACTCAACTTTTGTTTACAAATTACTGTATTGCTTGCTTAAAATGATCCCAAAATATGCTGTAAATGAACATTTCTTAATAAGGTTAATGAATAATAATTAAAAAAATAATAATAATTTAATTACTTATTAATAAATGTTCATATTTTGATTATTACTGTTGCCTCTAGTAATTATATGTCTGATTTTTAATTTCCAACCTATTTTGGGTTCATTTTAAGCCAGCCATAGTCATTTTTAATCAATAGTTGAGTTTAATAAAACTACCCAGCGGGTTGGCCAAACATTCAACCCGACTGCTGGGTCAAAACAACCCAATTTCTGGGTTTGTCCATATTTAACCCAACTTGCATTGTTTTTTTAGAGTACACGACACAATGTTAACACAAGACAAAGCACTAAGTAGAACCAAGTACACAATGAAACTAAACATAAATGAAATGAAACTAAACTTATCTGTGACAAATAATGAGTAATATTAACTACATGTACTTACTAAGGGATAAAGATTATGGTTTATTACTATAGTAACTACATGCAACATGTGTAACAAGGACCCTGTAAAATAAAGTGTTACTAAATAATGTGTAACCCTAACGTTAACAAATAATGTAACACATATATTGTTCATTGTTCATTAATGTTAGCTAATGCATTATTCCAGTACGGTCAAATGGGCATGTTCATGTTATTTTGAAACTAGAAACCCAATATGACTGGCAGAACTGATATTTGTTACCAAACAGAAAATGTCTAGCAGATTTATGTGTGTTCATGTGTGTATCAAACACTTTCTTTGACATTAATCTTTTGTCAGACATTTCAGTGACAGCGACAGAGCACAAAATCTTCTGAAATAAAGTAGTGATCTAGGAAAAGGCTGTGACAGAAAAGCATGTGTTGCAAAAGTGTTCAGCAAAAGCTGTAATTTTTCATATATTACAGTGCCTAGATGAAAATAAAATATTAAGGATCCGACTGCAAAAATCTTTCTCGTTCTACATTTCTGTGTTTTTATAAGGGGTCTGTCTGTCTTTATGTGTTGAAAGCTCAGTAATGTTTTTCTGGCCATTCCGAGCATCAGTCAAAGGGATTTTTAATATTCCCCTGGCATTAATAACACAAGATATGTACTGCAATTCTAAGGTTTTCTTATGTATGCGGACACATTTTGTTTAAAAACTAATTCAATTTGGTTTCCTGTTTCCAAACTGCAGTTTTTTCTTACTATTCAGCTTCAAAGTTCTGCATATGTCAAATGTGCGAGCCAAATTAAAGGCCGAATGTCTGATATCTAGCCTTTTGAACTCATTTTGATGATAGAAGTTTGTTGACAGCAGCGGTCTGGCTCAAGCAGCATTTACTCATGCATGCTTATGAATACAGATCTCGCATGCGGTTAAGCTCATTTCCAGAGGCTGATTTTGAAATGTCCTTACTTCCTATTTAGAAATGTCAGGGCCTTTTACTATTTCCATTTGAATTTTCGCTGATCTTAAGATACTCGAGTAAGAAGTGTATGAATCAGCAGAGCATCTGTAGAGGGACGAACACTCCTTAAATCATAAGTAATCATGTTTAGCTATGATCTCATTACAACTACAAACAAAAATCCATCACAATTTTACACTGATTAATTCAAAGTATGCTCATGAATTTATGCTGAATTATAGGAAATACACAGTATGCCTTTGGAGGAGCTCTTTTTCTAGCTACTTTAATAATCTGTAAAGACAGCTGTGTAATAGCACTAGAAATTATGCATCGCTTATGCAAACAGAATGCGTATGCAAATGGCCTTGCTGATTGGAGGGTGCCAACGAACAATAATCTCATGCTATTCCACCCAAACCACCTGCAAACCCTCAAACACACAACAATGACCGTGTCTGACATTCACAAGAGTCTCTGTCCATTCCCATAGCTTATTCAAAGGGTTTTGAAGGCAGTTAATTACTTAAGACAGCATTGTAAAATTAAATGTTGAAAGGAATATTCCAGGTTCAACACAAGTTAAGCTCAATCGGCAACACATGTGTCATAATGTTGATTACCAGAAAAAAAATGTTTGATTATTTTTTTTTTCTTCTTGGCCCAAAACCCAAAAATGACAATTGATGCGGACAACTTTACAGCTTAAATGATGTGTTTTAAGTTTTAATCAGTGCTATTTTAGTATTATTTACACTATTATTTATTAATCTTTTGAGTTATTCAGTTTATATATTTTTATTTTAGTTTGTTTTAGTCATTTCTATGTGATTTTGTCTTTTTTTGTTGTTGTTGTTGTTATATATATTTCTTAGCTTTATTTTAGTTTTAGTCATTTTAGTCTTCAACTTAAACATATTTTATTTAAGTTAATTGCCAAGGCAACATTTCTAATTCTCATTAAGTTTTTTAAGTGTAAGATTTCATCTAATATATTTTAGCTTCATTTCAATTACTAAAAACAATTTTAATAGATTTAGTTTAGTTTTAGTTAACAATAGCTGGTTTTAATAGAATAAATGCAAGTGCTTTTAATACATTTATTAGTGCCTCATCGTAACCTTGACTCTTTTTGTGAACTAACAAGTCTAAATTAACTTTTGTGGTAATCAACAGTACAGCAACATTTCGTTTGAGTTTAACTTGAACATTAACAAACAAACGTTCACAAAAATTAACAGCTGCTGCTCTTTTTGGGGCTTGGCATGAAAGTATTTTTGTCATCTAATTTTTCTCCCCATTCTTTTTCTGGCAAGGTCAGTTATTGGTTATTGGCTCTGGATCCTCATAAATCCTTTATACTGTACTCGATGAAAAGCAGTCTGGGTTAAAAAGTGTTCTGGCATGGCCAGACACCGGCCTGCTCGCTGCTGGATAAGAGAACTGGATCCAGCTGTGCTTGGCGAAACCTCTGTGCTTTGAGTGATGGATTTGGGCCGGGCTTTAGCTAGTCTTGGTTTTGCAGCTCTGCCCCTTGTAAATGCCTCAGTATAATTAACAGCAAATCACACAGTTTGTGTAGCCATATCCAGCATCAAAGGTCAGGGAAGGAGAATTGCAAATGACCAGTCTGGGGAATAAAAGTGAAAGAGGGTCAATATTACGAGAGAGGGAGGCAATCATTTTGGCAGGAGGAGGCGTTATGGGCTCAGGGTGTGGTAAGTGGAATTGTTTACTGGCACTGGTAAACCCTAGAGAGTCAAAAAAGGGCAGTCAAACATTCTAGAGAGAGAGAGAGATGATAGGCTGTTCTCTCTAGAAAGGGGAGAGTCATTTCTAACAAGCTGTTCACTGGAGGGTGGAGTTACTTCAGCACCGGGGTCAATAGAAAATGGAGACTTGGAGAAACAACACTGAGCACATAAAGTACCGCTGGAGTGTGATGCTGAGCAGATATGCCCATAAAAAAATATACACAACCGCACAAATAAACTTATGACCCCACATTTGAATTCAGTCTTCTTCTCATGCTGGGAAGTTGGCCATTTTATCAGACCATTTTAAGTAGTATATTTTTATATTTTATGTTTCATGTGCCCCAGAAAGTCATTACAAAGCTTAGTAGTACTTTAGCAGCATGAACAACATTTGTGTCAACACAAATGAGCATACATAGGAGTCAGTGGTGTACAGTGATGTTCTGAATTGAGGAGGCAAAGTTCTTTTTAGGTTTATATATACACGAAGAAGACACTAGAGTTGTCAAAAAATTCTGACTTCGGTACCTATCGGTACTGAAATGTAAAAAATGTGACACTTTGAGCACTGTTGAGGGGATTTCGTAAACACCTCTGATTGGCCATTGTGTTCAGACGCTCAACAGATATGTCTGTGATTGGCTACAATGATCAACGCACGGCAGCGTTTGAAAGCACACAGAAGCGTTTTCAAGCGCTGAATTTGAAAGCGTTTTGAAAGCGGTCCGCTGATAGATGCCTCCTTTCAAAAGCTCCCGTGTGTATCTGTGTAAGCACTTGGTGAAGAGCGTCATTGATGACTATTTACAATATTTTTGAAACTTTGATCATTGAAGCCAATCAGACATATGATGAGCAAATGAACACAATCAGAGGTGTTTATGAATCCGCTCAACAGCGCTCAAAGTGTCACATTTTTAAAATTTCAGTACCGACTTGGTACCGAAGTCGGTGCTTTTGACAACTCTAGAAAACACAAAGAAGTACCTTTAATTTTACCAAGCTATTTGCTCACCTAACCCATCATGTTTTCAGGCCATTTCAAGTTTGATTTTGACATGACATAAAGCGGTGATAAGTAGTGATAAGTGAGTCTTTCCATTAACGCCATCATTTTGTTCATTCAGACTGATTCGCGAATGCAGAACATGCTCGAAAACGAGACTGGATTTATCACACAAACCAATCATAACCTATCATATTCAATCATAGCGCCAGTGTTGGAGAAAGTTACTTTTAAAAGTAATGCATTACATTATTGCGTTACTCTCTAAAAAAAAAAAATACTAATTACATTACTTATAAAACAATGCGTTACATTACTTTTGCATTACATTTTTCTCACCTGTGCTGGTCTTGCTTGTTTGTTTTTTAATAAAAACAAAAAAAGTTCTGTTTTTGGCAAATGTAAAGGCCCTTTCACACCAAAAGTGAAATGAATAAGCCTCAGGCTGAAGGAAATGCATATTTATGCCTGTATAGTAGAGGGCGCAGCTCAAACAAGCCTTTCAGCTGTGCTGCCATTCTGTATCGCAGAAGAATTGGATATAGGAGAAGGAAGTTCAACACTCTTATTTCTAAATCTAAAGTAATTTTTGCTTATTAGTATGGTTGAATTAGATCATTGATGATCAGCAGCAAAGACATTGGTTAATAAAGTGAGATTAAACTCAAAGTATATTTGTCTAATTTAATATAGTTAATCATTACAGGTTTGTGTACAATTCTGAGACTGCATTTCACTGTTTTTATTCATTTTGAGGAATAATGAGTGTTTTCGTGCAAGTGAGATGAGTAAATGCGTGTTCACATTTAGTGTAGAACTACAATAACCATCATGTTCACATAGCGCACACAACACCTCTACACTTTATTTCTCTCAACATGGGGACAGGAGAGCTGTCAGTGAATAAATGTGAAAAAGTAACTTAGATATTTTGTTGTAAATTGAAAAAGTAATGCGTTACTTTACTAGTTACTTGAAGAAAGTAATCTGATTATGCAACTCAAGTTGCTAATGCGTTACCCCCAACTTCAAGACAATAAATACAGGATTGAGACGATGTATGCATGTGTTGCCTCTGAATTTGCCTGTTAATAGTGCTGGCTCCGTGTGCGTGGCTGCATTACTGGGTAATGAGCTGAATCAGGGACTTCTGACATGGCTCTCTTTTCATACAGATTACATAAACACAGAATGTTTGTTTTCGATTTGACTTACACGATTTAAAACCTGACATTTCAAGGTTTTTTTAGACATAAGTGTCATTTTTTTGTGATTAGTATTCACTAAGTTACACTTCATTTTCTGAGAACTATCAGATTGGACTTCGTTCAGAGGGAGACGAGAGATCACGCATCATGTTAGTTTTCTTTATTTTACAAAAAGCACAACATTTTCTTTTTACTTTGAGTGTATACAAATAAAAGATATTCTATAGTTTCAATTGATATATTACTTATGTCTCTATGGCAAAAAATGACGGAGTATTTTAAGTCTGTTTTACTGCAATGTGAAAAAAACCTGCAAAACGCGCCGGCGCGTTTTCAGACCTCAGAGAGTTAATACACTTTTTTATGTCACATTTTGTAATATTTTGTAATATTTGCGTTGTTTTATTTTTGTAATATGGATTATTTTCTCATCAAAATTTTGAGTAGGCACTGCCTCCCTCGCCTCCTCGGAGGAAACTCCCCTGATAGAAGTCAAAAAGCATGAGCCAACTGTGCTTCTATCTACCTACATAGTGACCTACCTACAAAATATTATTTTTATTTCCAGATATAACTCCAGTTTTTCAGTGTTGTTTCATTCCTTTGCACATTAACGCACAGGCATTCAAATCTTAACAAGGAAAGAGAAGGAAAACTGATAGAAAGTGCTCCACTGTAATACATGGCAGGACATTAGTAATGTAACACTCTCTCAATCCCTGCTGCTCCCCTAAAACCCGAGCAGCCACAAACCTTATGGAGCAGAAAACTAAATTTGTATTTGTGTCCCACCCAGGACTGCCTGTTGCCGTTTATCTAGGATGGATGCCATGGCAGGGTCAGCTCCCTGTAAAAGCAATGAAAAGTTCAGCATTTGAATCTGAGAATGTGTGATGGAAACAGACAGATTATTTCACCAAGCCTGCATGAACCACAAACTTGAAAATTTCACTCAGAAACCAACATCAGTCAGTCGATGAGTAATAAACAAGCCCAAGGGCAAAGTTGAGATTCTCACGCTCAAGACAGATACGTTTGTGAAGGATTCTGTTTGTTGTTTGTGATTGCGTACAACTAACATCCTAGATATCTTACCACACATGACTGTCGTATATGTCAGGAACTTGTGCTGTTTGTTCCAGGAGTCAATTTTGTATTTACGTAGAAGCTTGGCAAGGATGCTGAATGTAATGGCTTTTGTGGATCTTGTACAAACCCCATATGCCCTCAACTTCCTGTAGTCACATGGCTCAGGTGGTTGGCTCAGAAAGTTCTGTGGTCCAATATGCATTGCTCCTATCAACTTAGATCAAGATGAATGGGAATTCTGACAGATAGCTTTCTCCAGCTATAACAGTCCCTCTTGCTCTCCAAGGATGTTGCCAGATGGTTAGGGTTTGGCAAAGGTGAAAGGGGGGCATCGTTCTGTTGGGTGAGAAGCGAGAACAGTGAAGGCAGTGTCTCAGAAACAGAAAGCACCTGTAGTCTCTCTGAATCCAGTCATAGAAACCAGCTCCACATTTTACTGCCCATATAAAGAGCCATGAGAATTTTAGTCAATGGGACATTAGGTAATGTTGTTTATATGATTTTGGAAGGGTAAGAAAATGGAGAACACATCTTAAGTGCAAAACAATGAGTTCAGCCAAAGTGACTTCAAAATAATGTAAACAGTTCGGATCCTTTCAGTTTCAATGTAAAGTTCCCACGTTTCAACAGGTCTAAACTGTTGTGTAATATTGTAGCAGTACGTAGTAAAAATAATGTAGACAAAATAAATGAATGAATGAATATATTAAATGTTATATACTTTTTTTTTTGCAAAAATAAAAAAATATATATATAATTTTTACTGTAAATTAAAGTTCAATCTGTAATGTAAAATGTAAAACTTAAAATGTTGTTACTGTATTTTTAACTGTAAAGTTTTTTTTTACCATAATTTTTACAGATTGTTTTTACAGTAGGAGTGAGATGGTGTAAAAGTAAAAGAGGTAAAAAATGGTCACAATTAAATATCAAGTACCAACCAATATATATCCAATATATTAGGGGTGGATGATAAAATTGCCAAATTAAATACAGTAAATACAGGGCCAGTGTCTCCAATACTGATACCGATACCAATACTTTTTACTTTTAAAAGCATTCACTTGAACTTACATGTACTTTACTGTATAGAAGAAAGCAGTGTGATATGATTTATGAGTTGAATGCCTCATTTATATGCTAAATCTGTATACATTTTTATGACAAGATTTTGTTATTCGTGCTCTTGGCGTGCCTGTATGGTTAAACCATTATTTTTTTGTAAAGGGCTGCCAGTGATGGGCTGTTGTACCCCAAAAGGTAAAAATGTATTCCTGTGATGATAAAGTTCCATTTTCAGCATCATTACACCAGTCTTCAGTGTCACAGGATCCTTCGGAAATCATTTTAATATGCTGGATTTGATGCTCAGGAAACATTTCTTATTATTATCAATGTCGAAAACAGTTGTGCTGCATGCGTCATATTTTTGTGGAATTCATGATACATTTTATTCAGAATAATTTGATGTAGAAAGTTAAAAGAACAGCATTTTTATGAAATACATTTGTGACAATGCAAAAGCCTTTACTGTCACTTTTAATCAATTTAATGCATCCTTGCTGATTAAAAGTATTAATTTCATTAAAAAAATCTTACTGATGTCAACCTTTTGAATAGTTGTGTATACTTTCAATTTGTTTATTGTAAAATAACTCACGATTGTTTCTGTCATCTAAGCAATGTTCAGGGCTCTATTTCACAAACGCAACACAAGCAATGATCGAATGCTTCTGATGCTTTTAGGAAATGCAGCGCTATTTGAACAAACACCGTGAGCGAAGCATCAGCAAAGAATGCTCTCTGTGATTGATTGGTTCCGTCTTATATGTTCAGATGAGCAGGAGAAATAGTTCTATCCTACACAATTATCCACTATTTTTCCACACTCAAAAAAATTGCTCTTTGGCTGAACGTGATTCAATCATGGACAGTTCCATATGACCGAAACAAGTAAAACCAAATAGAATCAACCATGTACAATTAACTAGAATNCTAATCTCTAAAGGCAGGGTGTTCCAAAGTCGTGGCCCTGCCACCGCAAAAGC